>PVHT020000173.1:1689472-1934716 GCA_004024745.2 Catagonus wagneri | reverse complement strand
TTTTGTTTAGGGTTTCCTTTGCTGTGCAGAAACTTTGAAGTTTAATGAAGTCCCCTTTGTTTATTTCTCTTTTTATTGTCCTTACTCTGACACATGGATCTGAGAAGATGTTGCTGTCATTGATGTCAGAGAGTGTTTGGCCTATGTTTTCCTCTAAGAGTTTGATAGTATCTGGTCTTATATCTCGATCTTTAATCCATTTTGAGTTTATTTTTGTGCATGGTGTTAGGAAGTGTTCTAGTTTCATTTTTTTACATGTGGCTGTCCAGTTTTCCCAACACCACTTATTGAAGAGGCTGTCTTTTGTCCAATGTATATTCTTGCTTCCTTTGTCATAGATTAGTTGACTATAGATATGTGGATTTAATTCTGGGCTTTCTATCCTGTTCCACTGATCTATATTTCTGTCTCTGTGCCAGTACCATACAGTTTTGATGGCTGTAGCTTTGTAGTAGAGTCTGAAGTCTGGGAGCCTGATTCCTCCAGCTCCATTTTTCTTTTTCAGGATGTCTTTGGCTATTCTGTTTTTTTGTGTGTGTGTGTTTCCAAACAAACTTTAAACTATTTTGTTCTAGTTCTGTGAAAAATGTCCTTGGTAATTTGATAGGGATTGCTTTGAATGTGTAGATTGCCTTGGGTAGTGTAGTCATTTTGATAATATTGACTCTTCCAATCCAAGAGCATGGTACGTCTTTCCACCTGTTCATGTCATCCTTGATTTCTTTCATCAGTGCCTTATAATTCTCAGAGTGCAAGACCTTTGTCTCTTCAGGCAGGTTTATTCATAAGTATTTCTTTTTGATGTGGTGGTAAATGGGATTGCTTCCCTAATTTCTCTTTCTGATCTTTCATTGTTAGTATATAGAAATGCAGTTGATTTCTGTGTATTAATTTTGTATCCTGAAACTTTGCCAGATTCATTGATGAGCTCTAACAGTTTTCTGGTAGAGTCTTTAGGATTCTCTAGGTGTATAGTATCATGTCATCTGCAAATAGTGATAGTTTTACCTCTTCCTTTCCACTTTGGATTCCTTTTATTTCTTTTTCTTCTCTGATTGCTGTAGCTAGGACTTCCAGAACTATGTTGAATAGTAGTGGCGAGAGTGGACATCCCTGTCTTGTTCCTGATCTCAGCAGGAATTCTTTCAGCTTTTCACCATTGAGAATGATGTGAGCTAGGTTTGTCATAGATGGCCTTGATTATATTGAGGTAGGTTCCCCCTGTGCCCTCTTTCTGAAGGGTTTTTATCAGAAATGGGTATTGGATTTTGTCAAAGGCTTTTTCTGCATCTATGGAGAGGATCATATGGTTTTTATTCTTCAGTTTGTTAACATGGTGTATCACACTGATTGATTTGCGGATATTGAAGAATCTTTGCATCCCTGGGATAAATCCCACTTGATCATGATGTACAATCCTTTTAATGTATTGTTGGATTTGGTTGGCTAGTATTTTGTTGAGGATTTTTTAATCTAAGGGCCACACCCGCGGCATATGGAGATTCCCTGGCTAGGGGTCTAATCAGAGCTACAGCTGCCGGCCTGTGCCACAGCCACAGCAGCTCCAGATCTGAGCCGCACTATGACCTACACCACAGCTTGCAGTAACGCCAGATCCTTAACCCGCTGAGCAAGGCCAGGGATCGAACCTGCAACCTCATGGTTCCTAATCGTATTTGTTTCTGATGCACCACAATGGGAACTCTGGAGAACTTTGATTTAAAATGAAAGGTCAAAAAAAAAAAGGGATCTGGCATTGCCATGAGCTATGGTGTAGGTTACAGTCATGGCTCAGATCAGGCATTGCTTTGGCTGTGGTGTAAGCCGGCAGCTGCAGCTCTTATTTTACCCCTAGCCTGGGAGCTTCCATATGCCATGAGTGTGGCCCTAAAAAGCCAAAAACCAAACTAAACTAAAATAAAATAAAATAAAACATCAGGAACATCTTCCCTGAGGAGGTAGTATTTAAGCTGATACATAGGGAAGGGGTTACAGAGGGTTTGGTAAAGGGTTTAAAATATAGGCAAATGAAGGAGCATGGGCAAAGGCCCTGTGGTTAGTAAAGCCTGGCTTATTCAGGGAATTTCAGTGAGTGAAGGCGAGTAACCTATGAGGTGTCTCAGGGAGTAGGTAGGGACAAACTTGGGTTATGCCTTGTAGGTTTTTTGTTTTATTATATCATATCATACCATGGGAATCCATGGAAGGTTTTTAAACATAATCAGAGTCTTTGACATTGGCAAATTTGCTGTTGCTTTGATGAAGGTAAGAGATGATGCTGAGTGTGGATTACAGTGGTGGCTGCGGAGATGGAGAAGTGGATTTGAAATAGGTATAGAATACACAGAATTTGGTGCCAGTAAGGGGAGGGAGAGAGAGGGGTTAAGAATGGCTTTCATGTTCCTGTCTTTAAAACTTGGAAAGGCAGATGAAACATTTTCTGAAACAGGGAACACACAAGATAAGATGTGGAAGGGAAGTTCAGGGGTTCCATTTTGCTCTTTTGAATCTGTGGTGCCTGTGAGAACACTCAGTAAATCTTTATTTAATGTTGACATAATGATTTAATTTAATGATTAAGTGTGATGATTGAATTTATTAATGTTTTGATTAATGATCAAATTTAAGACATTTAATCCATCTTAAATTGCTTAAAGATGTTTCTAGATGGGTTTCTCAGAAAAGAAAATCTAATGCTAACCATTCATTGTTATAAAAAAATATTACTCTCAGAACTGGAATTTTCTGTTTGCTGGACTGACATCCTTCTACGTTTCATTTCCTTTGCCAACTGTTTACAGTGCCCCCCCCACACACACACAGACACAGCAGTTTCTCTCTTCATTGCCCTTAGTTTTGTTCAGAACATAAAGAAAATGCCCTTTGTAGTTGCTAATATTTTCTGCAAGCCTCACCTCATTCTGAGTTTTAGCCTCCCTGACACAATTCTTCTTCTTCCAATCTGTTCCTTTATTCCCATTCAAGACTATCTACCTGGTTTGCTTTATTTCGAACATATCCTTTATGTAACTGAGTTTATCGGAAGGCAACATGTGCAGGCTTATCCTTTCTAGATTCTCATTGGAATTACTTGAAATGGTCGGATTGCTCTCTCCATAAAGAATGAACCCTGGGGGAAAATGGCCATTTGAAAAGAGCATTATAGTGTTTATGAGAAAAACACTTTTATTTAAAAGACAGAAAGGATCATTTTTAAGGCATTGCAACGAAAGCTTCAGCTTTTCCCATAAAAACAAATTGTCTAGGCCAAAGATGGCAACTAATTTGAAATTTTCTTTGCGGATTGAATATTTTGCTTGGCTGAAGCACAGCGATGTGAGGTTAGGGTACCACCATCAGTGTGTCTTAATGGAAAGGTTACCTCTTAGCCTAGGTCAGTTTCATTAAGAAAAATTGCCTTTTACTGATTTGTTATAGTTTAAACAAATTATCTAAAGGAACTGTGGACTTTAACTCATTTAATGCATTCTAATAAGAAATACATGATCACTCAAAAACCGGGGGAAAAAATAGTGAATAACGGTGAGGTAGACTTAATGGAAATTAGCTCATTACCCTGCTGGCTTACATTTACCAAAGGCTGAATTTTTGATGGAAAATTTGCCAGGCTGTGGGGAAATGGGAGGACCTTTAAAGATTAACTTTATTAGTGGTAATTTTCTCCTTTAAATTAGTTCCAATCAGAGTTTTTTGGGTTTTGTTTTTAAAAACCCTCGGGTTTTTTCACCACTGTGGGAAATTAAAAAAAAAAAAAGAAAGAAAGAAAGAAAAGCAATTCCCTCTGCTGGAAGAGATTCTCGCTGTTCCTGAAATATTTTCAGAATTTAGTAGGAACATGAATCCCCATTATCGTTTATATCTTTTATAAGGATGAATAACTTAAGAGGTTTCGGGGTCAGTATGGGTGTCCAGGTGAGCTTTCTATCCTCCAGAAAAATGCCATAGGGACTGTGAAAAAAATTCTCTTTCTATACTTTCTTTTTTTTTCTCCCTCAAATTCATGTACTTTTTTGTTCTCCCTTTCTTCATTTTCCTTCTATTTTTTAAAAATTTTTGTCTTTTGGCTGTCCTGTGGCATTTGGAATTCCCAGGCCAGGGATCAGATCTGAGCTGCAGTTGTGACCTACACCACAGCTGCAGCAATGCCAGATCCTTAATCCACTATGCCACCCGGGCTGGCGCTCAAACCTGCATCCCACTGCTCCCAAGACACTGCCCATCCCATTGCACCACAGCAGGAACTCCAATTTTTTTTTTTTTAATTATGATAATATCCACCTAACATAAAATTTTCCATAATAAACATTTTTAAGTGTACAGTTCAGTAGTGTTAAGTATATTCACATTATTATGTCTTCCTTATTTTTCAAGCAAACCAGAACACACAGCTTTTAATAACCTAGAACGTGGACATCTTCATCGAAACAGTCTTGAGTTCAAAGTGATTCTTACTTCTCTTCCATTGCTTAAAGAAAAAGATAAATAGAAAGTGTTTTCCCTGCATCTCTGTCATTTGTAGTAACTATAGAATTTCTATAAAACACATGAAACTAATGATATAGTTGATTTACTTAGTTTTCAAAGCCGGAAACGTATGTTGTATCAAGTAAAGTACTTCAGTTTGAAGATAAAACCATTTCACATTTTGCCAATGGGAGTTCAGTATATCAGATGAAATACAGAGACATATTGAAAGATTTAGATCCATTTGGGAAAATTCCTAGAAATCCCATAAAGTTGCCTTGGTGTTATTCCAAATTAAAGATACTGTAAGAGGAATCTCCAGTTAAGTTGTTCTTCATCGAATTTCAATCCCTTATTTGAACTGAGATGATTTTAAGAAAGTTTATCGTCTAATAATGTGTGCTGTGCAAACAAAATGATTAAAAAAAAAAAAAAAAACTCTTACCAAGCAACTTACAAATATACACTGGAAAGGTGCTCTTCCTTCAGAGCCGTGGTAAATATATTGATATTTCTTCATTTTGTGTATCATGTGTCAGGAGAAGTTGGTTCTGAAAAAAGCTACTTTGTGGAACTTTCCTCTTGGGATAAGGCAGTGATGCTAACCAGGCGTCACACAACTGGAAAATGGTCCTTTGTGACACTAACATTGGCCACACAGGGTTCTGTATCACATGAGGTGAGACTTCAGTCAGGGTTACTGATCAACAGGGGCCAGCACACTCCCGTGATCTTAGCAAATGCAGTGTTGTCAGGTTTTTCCCTAAGCAAGATTCCTAGCAGTGTAACGTTGGAGGGAGTGCGGGAAAATGATGTATTAAACATTTTCTGGGTTTTTACCTGATTGAATGGATATTTCCTGTGGCAAACATCACTATTGTGTTTTTATTTTTAACTGGTTACCCAGGTCATATATAAAGTGTTCGCAATGTGCGGTGTTCAGATTTAGCAAATAAAAATTCAGAACTCCCAATTAAATTGAATTTCAGATAAACAACAAATAATCTTGTAATATACGTATGTCCTATGCAATATGTCTCTCATGCAGTCAATTTATAGGACATACTAAAAAAATTATTTGTTACTTATCTGAAATTCAAATTTAACTGGACGTAGTATATTTTATCTGGCTACCGTAGTCCTATAATTTATTAAAACTGACATTTAGTTGGAGTTCCCATCGTGGCGCAGTGGAAATGAATCCAACAAGGAACCATGAGGTTGCGGGTTCGATCCCTGGCCTTGCTCAGTGGGTTAAGGATCTGGCGTTTCCATGAGCTGTGGTGTAGGTCGCAGACGCGCTTTGGGTCCAGCATTGCTACGCCTCTGGCATAAGTAGACTGGCGGCTACAGCTCCGATTTGACCCCTAGCCTGGGAAACTCCATATGCTGTGGGTACGGCCCTAAAAAGTCAAAAAGGCCAAAAAAATATATTTAGTTTACATGTAGAACTTAATTTAAATTTTAATATGAAATTGGTGTTGTCTTCCCTTTTCTTCCATTTTTAAGCCCCTGAACCTTCTTGTCTAGGTTATTTGCACTGTATTTCTGTTTCTCTGCCCATCTCATTGTACTTTTACATGAGGGATTAAAAATATTTCTTAGTTTTACTTTTTGTTCTAAAGAAGACAGATTTTCGAGATCTAATTCAATTTGTGCTTTATATTAAATGCATCAAAATTTCCTTATCATGTATATCTAAATTTTCCCATTTACTCTCTTATTTATTCCCTTTTTAAAATGTCCCTACTTGTGCTATGAGTGCTTATAACTGTACCTTGAGGTCTTTCACTTTTGCTGTCTTAGGAGCAAGGATTAAATAAATGTTTGCATTTGTACACACACACAAACCCACTTCAGTAAATGATCAGTATGGAAAACAGAGGTCAAGTATTTATAAAGAAATTTCAGTTCCACAGAGAATTATAGTATTGCACTTTATATAGAAGCAGGGGAAATAAAGTCCAGAAATTAAAATATAAGGGAATCTTTACTATTTTTAAATTGTTTTGTTTTGTTTGATTAGAATATAGTTGATTTACAGTGTTATGCCAATTTCTGTTGTATAGCAAAGTGACTCAGTCATACATATATGTACATTCCCTTTCTTATATTATCTTCCATTATGGTCTGACCTTGTGCTACACAGTGGACCTCACTGCCCATCTATTCTAAATGTAATATTTTGCATCTACTAACCTCAAGGAGCTCTTTTTCTATGAACTTGGTTTTGTAAAAAGGACTATCAGCTCTGAAAGCCTTAAGAAAAAGTTATCTATATCCCTGTTCCTATGTCTCTGCAAAGGAAGGTAGGTGGTGAAATACCCAGAAGTAATAGTGTCAACAAACCAAGCCTATCTTGCTTTTGTGTCAGACCAGAATGATTACAGGAAAAGAAATTGCCCAAATAGGATTTGGAAGTTTTTATTTTGTTGTGGGTGTTCTTTTAAATGTTAATTGGAATAGACTAGATTTCTTAGAGGAGCCATCCCTACAAAGAATTACTGCACATTTATAGTATGTAATAACTTGACCCATGCTATTATAGTATTTATGTAACTCTTCCAAAGAACTTGAGCAGAATACTGGAGATAAATCATATGGAAAACCTGACTTTATTGATTAATAAGGCCAAATTGAGAATATCCAAAATAGACATTTTCTATTCATCTTAATTTAAATGTTTATATCATGATTGGTAATTTGCCAAAAAAACACAAAGAGCCACATAAGTTATTTTTAAGGAAATCTATCCTGATACTGCGTCTTACTACCTACAATTATTTATTCTCAAGCAAGCAGCTTCTTTTTGAAAATGACTCAGAAGGGGCAACTACTGCTTCAGAGACTGAAGCCACCTCAGCACAACTCAGCATTAGACCTATTTCAGAAGCTGCTATAATGGGAGCAATGAAGTCCTGGGTCGTGCCAATAGTCAGGTCAGACTGAATGAAAAACCTTAAAAGAACCAGATACCAAAGTGCCTGTGATGAAATGTGGTCAAATTAAATAGTTCTCTCTTCTGTCTCTTCTTGACCAGTGTCCCTTTTATGCCACTTTAGTTCTGGCACCATAACTGCTAAGAGGTCCGATGATTACACATTTTCCATTGGAGGAATAACCATCTTTTAAGATAATGCCTCATGTGGAGATAAGCGCTCCATAAAGAGGAATCATTTTCAATACATCTGCATCTAAATCTCAGAAACCCCCAGCACCTAGCAAATGTAAAGCAGCAAATATTCAAAATCCATTCCTGCACTGCAGGAAGAAGGTGACAACACAGAGAATGTGGAGGAAATAATTGAATGTTTTGACGTTGTGAGAATGTGTAAATGACATCTTTTCTCAAAAGAACTGTACTGGCAATTCCATAAAACAGCAAATAAATTTTTATCGCTGAAAATAATGGTTAATTGGCTAATAGGTCAGAAATGCTTTTCAATTTATAACTAGTGGTCAGGTTGTGTTCATCCGCATTTTACAGAATGATTCAAGGAGATAAATGTATTTATTTATCTGTAATTTTACTCTCAGCTATTACCAAAAAAGATGTGATTAAGTCCCTGTAATTAAATTATAATCAAACCTCACATTGAACAGGATTTTTTTTTCATTAGTTGGAAAGAGATTTAAGAACGTGTATACAGTGTGCAAGAAAGTGAGCTAATTCTATCAATTTCCTTAGGTAAGGTAATTGTTATACTTAAGCATTAATTTTAACTGTGTTCCAAGGAAAGCTGAGAAGCATGATGGATTACATACTTTTACTCTTTTCATAAAATGCAATGTCAGCTCTTCACAGCGATGTACTGAGGTGTGATTAGTATTTACATCATATCGGGGTTGGGGTTTGCTTCCGCATCTATATAATTGTGTGTCCAGATTTGTGTAGATATTTCCTATAAATGGGTTATGGTTTTTAGTGATTCCCGTTTTATACGAGTCCCAGTTTTTAGAGGTTATAAACATTATGTGACATATTTTCAATATTCCACTTTTTATTGGGCATTTTATCAGACACCACCTCACATTAACATGGTGAAATCATTGAAAGAAAGAGGTTATGATATGAAAAGAAAGTAATTTTGTATTGTATGCTAGATTATGCTTTAGCTTGCTGAAAAATACTGATACTATATGATACTGACCCTGATAATAATAATATTAGGAAATAATATGAAAAGAAAGTAATTTTGTATTGTATGCTAGACTGTGCTTTACTTGCTGAAAAATATTGATACTATGATACTGACCCTAATAATAATAATATTAAGAAATAATAATAATAATAAAGGAAAAAGAAAAGGGAATTAATCTGTCCTTTACTTTTAATTATATTAAAGATCACTTGGATCACAAAAGAGTCAGTGCAATTGTCACACCAATTGTGATAATTAAAAGAGCTTAATGAGTTGAAAAAAGTTTGGCTCTGATGATATATGATTCATTGAATTAACAAACAATCTGAGTTGCTTTTTGATGAAAATCATTGTATTGAATCTGGGTAGAGTGTAATAAAATAGATATCTGCTCTAGAGAAGATCTCACTGAGACAACAGGCCCATAAACTATTATAATAGAATCTGATTCATGGTATGTGAATATACATTATTTTTTAAATTAGGATTAATGAAGGCTTGTTGATTGATTTTAACCACATAAAGCAGGTACATAAAGCAGAATTAGTGCTTATGTCAAGCAAAGGATTAACCTTTAAAAATCTAAATTTTTAGCGTTTGTGCTGTTTCTAGAGTTAACTCACTGTGGCGCAGTGAGTCAAGAATCTGACTGCTGGTTCAGGTCACTGCTGGCTCGATCCCCAGCGCCTAGCAGTGTGTTAAAGGATCCAGCAGTGTCACAGCTGCGGCTCAGATTCAATCCCTAGCCCGAGAATTTCCATGCGGCCATAAAGAAAAATTTTTTTAATTTAAATTTCTATATATATTTTCTCTCTTCCTCTTCTTCTCCCCAGCCCCTGCCCTGCCTCCAGCTGTGGCACAGAAATCCTTAAGGATGACTTGTGCTAGATCTTGTAAGGTGGCTGACGGTTTGCCATACAGTACTCCCCATCTTGGGGCTTCAGAATCCTCAGCTGCCAAATACAGAAATAGTCCTAGAATTGTTAATATACTTTCAATAAAATTATTTGGGCTCCCTGAAGAAAATTATATGGCCAGGCAGGATTTGTTGTTGTTGTTGTTTGCTGTTAACTGATTTAAAGTAACTTGCAATTACCTTAATATCGTGTCACCCGGAAGTGGTAGTGGGGTATATTTTCAAAGTTCAAATATTGTTTTCTTTATTACAGGTTTCTTTTCTCCATGGAAAACTCCAAAGCCTGTAAGTTGGAATTATCCTTCTTTATTCTTTATTACTAAGTATTATTACAATTTCATTTAATAGAGTTTTAACTGGGTGACCTCAAACTCTTTTTTTCCCCTCTGAGATTCTGTGATATCAAAAGAACAAATCCTTTAAGAATAATTTGTTTTCCTTTCCTATAAGAACAACTCTGTCTTTTTTTTTTCATATTCTTACAAGCTGAGCACTAACACTATTCAGTACAGTATGCTGAAAATAATTTAGAAGTCTTGGTTTTTTTCCCCTATCAGAAATTCTGCAGTTTTTATCACACTGAATTTTTTTAAATGATACCAATTATAGGCCCAGAGGTCTTAACCTGCAAATTAAACCTGATCCACAGAAATTTAGCTGTATATATATATTTGTATATTTATACTTTTAATGTATGCAGAACTAAATATGTGTGTGAAATACATAAATATATTTTTCCACCAAAGCTGACCATCATTCAAAGTGGTGCTTCTGAATCTTCTGAAACCATGATCTCTGCCACCAAATCTCTCTGAGCCTACTTTAAAGAAAGTAGTCCTGAAATTTTTTTTTTTTTTTTTTTTACTTTTTAGGGCCCCATCCATGCCGTATGGGGGTTCCCTGGATAGGGGTCGAATAGGAGCTGTAGCCTTTGGCCTATGCCACAGCCACAGTAAGGTCATATCCGAGTCATGTCGCAATCTACAGCACAGCTCATGGCAACACTGGATCCTTAACCCACTGAGCAAGACCAGGGAGTGAACCTATGTCCTCATAGATGCTAGTCAGATTCATTCCCACTGAACCACGATGTCTTGAAGGAGGATGGTGGGTTCTAATCATCTTTTTGTGAGGCAAGTTTAGCCAAGTTACCTTCCCATAAAGAGATGATCTTTACCTGCCATTAGATTGAAATTAGTAAGTGTCCAAGTCCCAAGAGGTGGGCCTGGTTTTCTGGGATCCCGTTTTGTGCTATTAGAATAGTCAACCCAAACTGGAATGGCTCAAACCCATGGCTGAAAGAGAACTGTAACAAGGTGATTCAAGTAATAACAAAAATCAAAAAACCTCAGGGAATTACATCTTCTACCGACTTCTTTTCTCTCATCTCCCAGTAAACAGCTCAGACAAAAGTGGCCTCTATTGTGGCCAGTGAGTAGGGATTTCTTCGTTTCATTTTATGCTTCTCTCTTCTTTTACTAAGGGACCATTTAACTGCTTGATTTTCTCATTTTAGACATGGAGATAATATAATTTTGCATACTTCTCAAGTGTGATAACTGGCTTGATTAAATAGCATGGCTTTAAAATTGTTTGAAGACGTGAAAATAAAATATTTTTGAGCCCCAGAATAGGCCTGAGCTCCAGGCATCTCTCATAGAGAGATGAGGAAACCAAGAGCTGGTGATGAGGGTCTGATGCCATCAGAACATTCACTCCAAGAGTTTCCTCATTTAGAATTCAGCTCATCAGGGCCACAGAGAATATCGAATGGGAAAACTGGTCCTACTTGGTCTGGTTAAACCAATTAGCAATGTATGTGAACTGAAAAGAGGTATTTTTAAATGTTTTAAAATGAAATTTGTTTCATTTTGACCAAAATCTAAGTAATTCCTTCCTTTCACCACCAAAGTTCAATCTGTGCTTTGTGGTTATGCACATCTTTATCTAATTTAACAAGGAATCTTGCAACCTCATCATGGTGCAACAATTATGCAATCTAGTGATTTCCTTATACACACTACATTTACACAGATGATGCCATTTGGCTTAATTACAGCACTTGCTATCATTACAGTAATTACATCCATACTCAATAATTCCAAAAAAAGGTTTTATAGAACTCAATTTACAATTAATCCTCAACCCATGCATCCCTATGACAGCCAAGGCCTGGACTTCCAGGTCCTAGGTCAAGTGAAGATAGAGGACTGACAATTTAATGTCCTTTGTGTATCTACCAGAAACTCTTCAGACGGTGTGGGATAATGGTTTAAGGCACAAGCTCTGAAGGCATACTGCCTGTCTTTAAATTGTGTTTCTTCTTCTTACTAGCTATGTTACCTTCACTAGCTGCTTAAGCTTTCGGTATTTCACGTTATTCTATAGAATGGGGATAATATTCCTCTCATGGTTACTATGAAGAGTCTGTGAGTTAATCCGTGTAAGGTGCTTAAAACAGAAGCTCTGCCTTCTCAAAAGAAATGAATTGTTGTCATCCTAGAAAGCAGACGCTCCATGCATAAACCTTCAGTAAATTAATCACTCTATGAAATGAACATCGTTCACAAAACTGTTCTCTTGAACAAATACACAAATATCGACCTCCAATATTTGGATTGATACACCCTCTCCTCTGAAGGGCTTCATGACATCTCTAGTCAGGAGAAGGAAGTATTGTCCTGAGTGAGATCTCTCCTCCTCCCAGTCCTGTGTCACTTCTGGACCCTCTTCTGTCTTACTGATCCACATCTTAAACTAATCCACATCAGGATAGTCACTTCTGTTTAACTAGTAACACAGTCATTGAAGTGAGTTCTCATTCCTTCTGTCTGGAAGGAAGCCAAATTCATTCTTCAAGCTAAATGCCTGCATCTCCCCGTCCAGCCCTAAAATAGTATGTTTAGACGACCTCGGCTTCTGCATGGAGAAGACAGCTTGCCTTGTTCACAAATCCTCTGTTCCCAGTGTGCACCCTGGAATCAGAAGGTGGGGTTGAAAAAATTTAACCACACCACCACTGGGTTTTATCTGTTTTACTCTTTGATACGCCATTGTGGGTTAAATGTCCACTCTGTCCCCTGGTATTTCAGTGACTGTCCTTTCATACATTTAGGCACTCATTCATTCACCAAGGCCACAGAGATACAAGGCCTCTGCCAGATATAGAAAACAATTTCATTTTTATTTTTCCTTACTCTAGTGAGGTGTCTATAAATTTTGACCTAGGTAGGGACACCACGGGGACTGGACAAGACCCAACCAGAAGCCTTGTAAAACCTGGCAGGTAACACAGCTCTGGAGGTCAAGGCCAGGAAGACATTATGTGGAGTGGTGGGATCACAATCTAGGTAGTTCATGGAGACTGAGAGGAACGAGTAAGCACAAGTTGCCCCGAATGGAAAGAAAAAGTGCAGAGACCAAGTTATCTATGAAAGTAGGAAAAAGTCAACAGAGGGCAACCTTCAGACTGGGATGTTGGAGCAGCCCACCAGCCCGCATGGGCAGGTGGTGACCTTAGATCCCAGGGTGGGGGATTTTTTTCCATGGTTCTTGGGTCGGAACAACAAATGACTCATTTGGGAGGTGGGAGAGTGTAAGAGTATGAGTCTGCTTCTCCAGTAATTTCATGGGCACCATGATTTTCTGCTCTACAGTCTTACAAAACCCTGACAGAGTGACTCGAGGGTTGATGAATGTCATAGCAAGTCACTGAAAATGTTTTACTAAACCTGAACTGAACTTATGCATTCCTCCATGTCTGTGTTGCAGAAACAGTAGAATTTGTCAGTCTGGTCTGTCCCAGAAACTATCCCAAGTAGTGCCCAAATCATTATTTATTCTGTAGTTTAAGAATGGTTTGGGGTTTGTTTTTTTTTTTGAGCTCCTGTTTCACCTGAAGCATATTTGTTCCAATGCCTGTACATGAACAGCACATATACCAGCAAAACCTATGAGAATCAGAAAACCCTTCATGGAAGAAGGGAGAAAGAAATAGACATTTGTGAAGCCCTGTGACGACAAGTGGGATACCACAGCGATTCAGACCATATTTCTGATTTATTGACTTTTCCGAATTTAGTTATCTTATGTCTGGAAATAGGAGGGAGAAAGTCATATCCAGAATGTATCCACATGGTGCCTAAAGTCAGTTAAAGTAAAAAATAAAAAAGAATATGCCTTTAACCATAATGTGAGCTTCTTGTCACAGCAAAGTCGCAGAGAATGGATGACCAAAGGAACCCACAGTGACTTACTAGAAGAATTTTGCTGTCAAATGAATTATGACATGCATATTTAAAGACTTTTTACTAAATGGGAGCAAAAAGGCCGCTGAGCAGAAAATTAGCCAAAACTCTAAGCAAATTTATCAATTATTCCCCTCAATGTATTATTTTGTAACAAAAGCACTCGATCATAGTTATGGATTAGTTCTGATCACAGTCTACTGCTGACAGCTGCTGGATCTCTCTGCACGCCTAGAGGTTATGTTTAATATTAGAGAATTGCAATCAAGTAGGAGTTTTCCATCTTTGTTAACTATAGAACCTTTGTTCAAATGAAATTTTAGTCAGTGGCCCATACAGAAAACAAATTAAAATGATGAAGCTGGTTGCCTTAGTTTCCTTAGTCAGCTAATAATATACCATAGACTGGTGGCTTCTGAACAAAAGGAATTTATTTCTCTTAGTTCTGGAGGGTGGAAGTCCAAGATCAAGGCACTAGAAGATTCCGTGTCTAGTGAGAACACATCTTCTAGAGGGCCATCTTTTTGCTGTAACCTCACCTGCCAAAAGGTTCTGTGGAACTCTCTGGAGTCTCCTTTATAAGGGCACTCATTTCATTCATGTGGGCTCCAGCCTCATGACTTAGTTATCTCCCCAGATCCCCATCTCCTAGTAATATTGCCTTGGGTACTAGAATATTAGTAGGTGAATTTCGAGGGAACACAGGCATTCAGACCATAGCACCGGTCTTACCGAGAGAAGGGTCAGCGATCCATTTCTTTCCCAGTTTGGTGGATTACCCAGCCCCTGCCACAGTCCCAGGCAGATAAGCAGGTTATAGGGACCTTTGTGTTATACAAGGACACAGTAGCTAGTACCTCCCATCCCATCCAGCTTTAAAATATTTATAATTGATAGGTGAGAGCTGGCATTGGAGTCCTGATGAAAATATAGCCATCTTTAAAGCAAAAGCAGGGCAGGGCATTAGGGGCCAGAAAACTATAATCTGGCCAAGCTCAAAATAGTGTATATCAAAGCTGGTTTTATTTTATTTTATTTATTTATTTTTTATCTTTTTAGGGGCACACCCGAGGCATATGGAGATTCCCAGGCTAGGGGTCGAATCGGAGCTATAGCCGCTAGCCAATGCCACATCCACAGCAACACCGGATCTGAGCCATGTCTGCAACCTACACCACAGCTCATGGCAACGCCGGATCCTTAACCCACTTAGCAAGGCCAGGGATCAAACCTATATCTTCATGGATGCTAGTCAGATTCGTTTCCACTGAGCCACGACGGGAACTCACCAAAGCTGGTTTGAAAGAAAGAACAAGTGACCATATTTTATTGATGATTTTGTTTATTCACTCAATTAACATTCTCTGGGGCCTTGCTATGGGTGGTAATACAACAGTGAGAGAGACTGCAGCCCCTGCAGTTTCTATCCCCAGCATAATCTTTTTGCGGAAACAAAGGTAGACTTGCAATGACGGTTGGGTGTGAGGGGTAGGTAGAGGGCACTGTGGGAGCACCAGAAGACACAAGTAACCAGATAACCAGATCAGGAATGGTCAGCGCAAGAAAGACTTCTGGAGATGTCTCATGTGAGCCTAGTAGCCAGGTAAAATGCGGAAGGGAGATGAAAGTGTGGAAAATGGGTAAAATTTTGTAGGTAGAAAGAGAAAGTATACGATAGTTCAGAGGCTGAAGTGAACATGAAGAAGTAGATGCTAGGGAATGAGAGAGAGGCTATCAGCCAATGTGAAAAAGAGGAGGAGAACCTGGGCAGTAAGGAGACACCATCCTCCTCTATAGAGAGTGGTCTTTATCCTGAGCATAAGCTCAGCCAGTGCAGAATTGTAGACAAGAGGGTACCTCATCTCATTCTACACACAGCAGGTTTAGTCAAAGCAGAGCAGCAGAAGTTGAGTTTGAATGAACAACTCATTAATTGTTGAAGTTAGCTGTGCACACAGGTGATCTCAGTGAACCCAGCTTTCTCGTTGATGAAAGGAGAGGAGTCCCTGCTTTACCTCATGGAGCTACGGTGAGGATCAAAGAAGATAATATATATGAAAGATCATGGTGAACTGGAAGTATTCCACAGATTGTTAATAAATAACAATGGTAGCGGCAGTGGCAGCAGCATTGTAGAGAAGAAACCACCAGATCAGCAGTAAATGAGGATTCATAGAAGACTCTGAACAATTCAAACACACCAAAGGGTTGTGTAATTACTTATAAACCGTGAGGAAAGTAATTAGATGTTTAAGTGCAGGAAGTGTTTTTGATATGCATAGGTGTCAAATGGATACATGCAGCTGACTTCATCTTCTTCTTTAATAAAGATGCTGTATTGAATTGAGGTCATCTTAAAAAAGGAATAATACCATATAGTTATAAGGACTTACACATAAATTTTTTGAGATACATATTATCTTTATTTTATAGGGAAAAAACAGACTCAGAGAGATTAGGTGATTTGCTAAAAATCACTAGCTAGTAGGTGACAAGGTTATGAAAATTTGCATTCAGAAGTCACACCAACGATGGTGCTTTATTATATAGAAATAATCTTTTCTCTCCAGGTACTTATACCAAAGTTTTGAGTGTTTTGTGAAAGAAAAGTCTGCAGGGCAAGAAAGTCTTAAAGATGAGGGCTGTGGTGTGTGACAAGGGAAACAGCAAGAGAGTTCATTGTCAGCCATTTTTCTCTGTTCTCTTTTGCTTTCCAGATAATGGACCGATGGGAGAACCAAGGCAGTCCTCAAACGAGTTTATCTGCTCCGGCCATTCCGCAGAACCTGCCCTTCCCGCCCGCCCTTCACAGGAGTTCCTTCCCTGACTCAACAGAGGCCTTTGACCCAAGGAAGCCTGACCCATATGAGCTCTACGAGAAATCTAGAGCCATTTATGAAAGTAGGCGTAAGTGAAAGCCACATAAAACAAGGGTGCATTTAATAATACCTGAAGCCCTGCCCGGAGCTGTATGAAGGCTGAAATGATCTGGTGTGATTTTATATTCAGAGGTTTAAAAAGTATCTCAAAAGTAAAGCCATCTGATCTAAACTTTTCTTTTAAAAAAAAGGGAAAGAAGGAAAAAAGTCTTTTGACTCAAAAAAAGTTTATATCTTTGGGGTTTAAATTTTATTTCCTACTTTCCCCCATAAGCCCCTGAGGAAAATCAAGAATCCATTTGGGGGCCAAGAGGTAGGTAGTGAGGGAGTTTTATTTAAGCCACCAAATAAGAAAGATAAATAGTTGGGATTTAGTGTTTAATATGCTCTTGAGTCTAAAGCTTAGATTTTCTTAGAGTTGTGAATGCAGTCATTGAAGATTTTAGGAACGTGAGTAAAATGTGAGCTATGTCTTTCCAGCTTCATAATGGTGAAAATGATGGTTCTGAAAGCAGCACTGAGCAGGTGCCAGTCATTTCTACCGGAAACTTCTGTTTCTTATTTAATGCACTGGGGACCATTTGACAGTTGAGTCATAAGATAAAATAGTGTGTATGCACTTGTCACCCTAACTGAAGGTCTTCTAAAATTATTTCATTGCACTTTATGAATATTAGAAAACAAAGGCTTTTAATATTGAAGATAATTCATTGTGCCTCTTTCCACCATCTAATAGGTCATCTCTCCTGAATGTTAGCGGACAGGAATCCGAATGTATAATCTATGAGGGAAATATACAGTATAATATGAACTTGAGTAATGGATCAAGAAAACTAGCCTACCGAGAAGGGTTTGGTCCCTGGCGCTCCCGTTTATGGTCTGCTGATTTCCTTTGTTTTGGTATTCCGCTAGTGTCTTCTTTCCAACTTTATCATCTCAAGCATGAATAGCAAGTTTTAAACTGTGTCTGATCTCAGAGGATCTCAAATCTGCTTACTCTTTGATGAGCTCAGGGACTGAGAATGATGCACCCAGCTGGTAAGGGGAAAGTAGACATAATACCTTTTCCCCATCCTCTACAAATCTCTGTAAAAGTAATTTTGTTGATAAACTAGTTAGGACAGCAGGCCATTGAGAAGTCGTTTTCATCAAAATGAACCTCCCACCTCCCCCCACCCCTGCCTCTTTCTTTAAAATAATCAGCTATATCAGGGCTACTGTATGTCATTTTTCTCCTTCTGGCTGAACTGAAATATCCTTAAAGGGCTGTGGAGTTAGAATATCTTTGCTGTGATAGAATAAAAACAAAGTAGACATTTTTCACTGTATGACACAGGAATTCAGGGCTCATTTATACTGAAATAAAAAATTGAAAACATTTCAGCACAATTCTTAATACCTCTTCTGCTTCAATAACCAAGTCTTCGTTGAACACCCACTTAACCCTCAGCACTGTGGGGAGATAAAGATATTACCAAAGATGAGTGACATGTCCCACTCTCCCAAATTTAACTGGGAAATAAGAAGAATAAGTGTAAACAAGCAGAGATCAGGATACCAGAAAGTTCTAACTCAGAAGGTGGAAAAATGTTGTAGGATTCATGTATCATCTTCCCTTCCTTGGCTTGTTGAATTTTGTGGTTACCTTAGGGAGCATCAAGAGATGCTTCCTTCTGTTTTTGTCCCTTCATTAGTCATTTTCTTTCATCCTTTTTGGAGCTTTCAGGCCAATGCAGGGCTGTATTATTTAGGACAAAGGCGATGTTGATATTTATTCAGTCTTCCCTTTGTGGTGTCTGATACTGTTGTGCCCTCATTTTCTGAGCAGGGATTGTGCGTGACCTTCTCTTCAACCCTGAACAAATTCTGATTTCTTTATCCAGCCCCTGCAATGCTGTTTCCCTTCATTACCTCTCCACTCCTCACCCGTAACAAACCGAGCAAACTGATCCGCCTTAACCGCCCTTGACTTTCTTTTTCAGTCCTTCTCTGGGAGTTCTGTACCCCCTTTGCATCCACAGTCATTCCAGCAACATCCTGACTCCCCACCCCCACCCCGCACCCCCATCAGAGCCCCACACCTGCCATGACTGCCATCTCTCTCATCACGCCCCCCCCCTTCTTGTTTTGCAGCTCTCTCTAATGTTTCCAAGGTCACAGTACTGTTTTCAGGGTCACAACTCTTAGGAGCCAAAAGAAGCCAAGCTCATTTTCTTTCCCATCCTTGTCTTTCTATCCTGTTATTTTATAACACTAAATGGAGTGTGAATGAAACACAGAAATCAGGTCAAGGTAAGAAAAGCTCTGCCCTGAAGATTAGGGAAACTAAAAAAGCATGGCGCCACTTTCTCTAGTCTCTAGATAGCTGATAGGTTCATTCTGCTTTTCTCAGTTTCTCATGTGAGGGTGTAGGTGGAACAAACAGGCCTTAACCACCAAACTTCCTGTTTCCAAGGATGAAAAAGCCTCATCTTTTCATTTAAATGTTTAGAACAATACCAAAAAATGTTTTGAAATAAATAGGGGGAAACTCAGTCTATTTCTCAACATCTTCAAATATGAGGTGTTTTTCTTTAATGATTATGAAATATATGCATCCAAATAGAAGACACATATTTGAAATTTTGACTGTGAGCCACTCTATTCTTATTCCTTTGAATCACGTGCCTAACATTTAAGTTTGGCTCTATTTATCCTGTGTCCCTGAACTTTTTCCTAGGAGAAATATCAGTGGGATCAGGGAAAGTACGGAAGGGAATCTTAACCAAAGCTGTCTAAACCAGGTCCTTTGACCTTTTCCTGGACCTATAATGGTCTCTTGGTATCCTCCTTTACAGTTCAGTCTGACCCTGAACAGATTTTTTGCATTCATGTTCAAAACTGGGTTGCAGTAACCAAATAAAAAGATGTCCTTCCACCCACAGGCGTCTGCTGTACAGAGATACAAAATGTTTGTTATACCCAGGCTGTCACAAAGTATTTGAATTCAAATCGCCAGTCCCTTGCAAGTGATGGAAATTTATCAAATGATATAAATGGTGCTCTGCCTCATTTGGCTCATAATTAGATTGTGCTGACATTTTAATATGCGTGCACAGGACATCTTAATAAAGATTTAAAAGATGTATTCCTGGGGAAAAAAAATCTGTGATTTTAAACAAACAAAGACAACCATAGGATACTACAGCCACAAGACACAGAATACAGCAGGTACATGCTGTGAGAGGAAAGCTAGTAACACCTCCTGTCTTCGTAGGATCTCCTTAGGATGAGATGGGACTGAGAGAGAAAGAAGATTCTTCCACCCAGCAGGCAAGGCAGTGCCTCTGATTTCAGAGCATCAGACAGAATACCTAGAGGTGGCAACTCTAGGCTCCACATGAATTAATAAGAATGTATTAAACACAGTATGTGTCTAGAGCTCTGCTGGACACTCCGCAATAGAAAAATCATAAGACGTAGTCTCCATGTGATGCTTACAGTTAAACTGAGGACGGAAACAATTCCTGAATGAGACTGCATTACACGACAAAGCACATAATATCAGTATTTTAACATGCAAAATTGTGCAGTAAATATAGACAATAGTTTAAATACAGTTAGACAATTAGACATCTATTTTCTTCTCCCATGTACAAAATTGATGTTTAATCAGGAGACTATTGCATTAAATATCTTTTAATTATCAAAAATCCCATTAGTTCTTATTGGAGAACTCTTTGCAAAAAGAAAATTTTTTCCAGCTAACTTCATTCCAACTAAGCTGAAAGCTTATACATAATAGAAGAACCCTGCCTAAAAAGTCCCCAAAGAAATTTTGACCAGTAGGGTTTCTGGGTTTTCATGTTAGTTATTCAAGCATTGACCCTATATCATTACCAGCAATTTCCAGAAAATAGCAAAAACTCTCCCCACCCTCATCTCTATCCAAGACTTTTAGATAAACCTCACTTTTCTTTGTGTAATAGCCTCTGTTGATAATTGACTTCTTGCTGTTTCCATTACTTGAAGTTTTTAAAATTGAAAGCAAAGAAAAATACCCACCTTTGTGTAATGAGATAAGCCATGCTATTTTTACTTCTTCTCTGTCCATTTCCCATACATTTCATGAACGAAGGAATTTAACTTTCTTTGCAATCACAAGAGGAAGATCGTGAATTGCCTAAGTTAGTATGCTAACATTCTCAATGCTGGGCTCTGTCTCCCATTACCAACCTTGGGGGAAAGACTTTCTAAAGGCCCTCACTGCCTTCCCTCCCCATCCCACCTCCTCCTGCCATTCCTTCTCTATATGTGATCGCATCCTTGCTTCAGCCATTTATTTCTGACATGATAAGAAGCACTTTATAATGGCCTGCTTACCCATAAGACTACGTGGGTGACTGCACATGCCGATTCGCCTGGGACAGTCCTGTTCTGTGTTGTGCTGGCATAATTAATAGCTCCCTTTTCACGCCAGGCTGTCCTCATTGGAATGATACATTATATGATTTCCCTTTACCGCATAGTCTTTTAAAGAGCTGGACATCATTACTGTCCAAGAAAAGCATATATCAAAATGTACAGACCATGAATAAATATGTTAAAACCTACTCAGATGTCTTTCAAGCTAATTTATTGGACTGACCGGATTTTTGTCTGTACGTTTTATCCGTTATTTCGGGTAAAGATCTATGTAGTGACAGGTCTTGGTAGCCAAACTCCCAGTGAACTTGCGTAGCCGGGAAGCTGTGCAGATGTGCAAATCTAGAGCATGGCAAACTAAGTAGAAAAAGTGTGGTAGCGAGGCTTCACTCGTTTAAGTGATGTCCTCATTCTTGTCACAGAGAATAAATTAGATTCAACACCACAGTAGCCACAGGGCCAAAGGGAGTTAATATGGTGTGTCTTTGGGCTCGTAGAAAAGCGTGTACTTACGTGACTGCAGAAAAATGGCTATCCTGGCTTCTCTTTTTTAAGGCCAAGCCAGGCAAACCAGATTGCCTCCCAAAGAAAATGACAATGGTTCACTTTGGAATCCTACAGAATAAAGTTTTGATCGAGCTCATGAACTTGGTGATTTAAGAATGAGGGCTCTGTCCTACCGCTTCACTTTTAAGTCATATTTATTCTAAAGGTTGGTCTTGTCACCCTTAGCTTTCAGGGCCATTTCTTGAGCACTCCCATTGCAGACTTAAAGGCTGGAGCAAACAAGCTGGTGAAAGCAGAAAGAGGCAGAGAAGAAAAATCCTTCTTCCCTGAATCTCTTCCCTTACAATTCTGTCCCTGGGTGTGAACCCAAGTTGAATTACGACTGAAGTTGCTCAAAGTTTTTTTCTTTTCACATTGAACCTTGGTTATTATAAATAAACAATTTATGAGGTACAACATGTCCACACTCCTTTGCAGTAAGACATAACTCAAATGTAGGATCATAAAAGTGTCAGAAATCCGTATGGTATAATGTGCCTTCTGGTAGGACCTCTTTAGAACAGAAATTCCTCTGGAATTTCTTCAAAATGAGCTCACATGATCATTTTTTCTTTTGAAAAATGAGGAAGCATTAACCCATAATAAGCAGTGAGTATTGCACCAAAGGTAGCAATCAGAGAGTAACCACAGGCCAGTTAAAGAGCATAATGGAGGAACGAAACTGTTTTTAGTACTAAATTTGAAATGAAATTATAATTCATAGCCGATCAAAAACGGACCATGGTGTTTTTCACATCTATGGCTTTTATCCTGCATGTTTGTTGTTCAATGGGGAATTCTTTCATTGCTCAGTATTTGCAATGCGCATATCATTCACAGCTTGTCCCAGATGGGTGCTTGTATTTCTAAACCATTAGGTTTCTCGGCTTCTCTTTCCTTGTTATTAGTGAACAGAGGTTGTAGTTTTCACTGTAACCCATCCTAATGGCAGAGCCCTTGGAAAGCTGGGGTGGTGTAAAACTATCACCCACCACAGTACAGGACTTGAGGCTCTAAGTGGAAACCGATGGTGGGCACCCCAGCACACCAGATGCACAAGTCTAATTGTGCTCAGAACCAGAGTGTTGAAGCCTGTGCAAGTGCTACTGCTCGAGCCTTCTTTTCTCCAGTCTCCTTTGCCCTTGTGATTAAATACTCACTCAGCACAGTCAAGCTGGAAACATCAATAGGTCTTCGAAAGGTTTTGATAAATTCATGGCTACCATACCTGCAGGCAGCTATTCAGTGATCATGAAAGACCGTCTTGGCTTCTAGGAGAATATCTGCACGTTTAAACACAGCTAGATCAAGAATTGGCCTTATTTTCTCAGTCATTGCTGGTGTCCAGTGGCCTTAAGGCACCACCCACAGATGCTGTCCAGAGCATTGTCTTGTTTTATTGAAAGATTAAAGCAGGATGATATGTAAATGTTAAGACACTTTAACATTAGAATCATAAAAGACCAGAAAAAATTTAATAACATTATCATTTAAAATGTCCTTAACCGTACCTTGAAGGTTAATGTCCTGTACTTTGTTTCCTCGGGAAAGCAGTTACTGCACTCTTTAGTGTAATTTATGTTATGGTTTGATATGTGAAAAAAAAATTGTCTTTCAGCTGGAGTTTCTGATATATCACAGTATGCATCACTTTGTGGTTATAAAATACTGATAAAGAGATCAGTAAATTTGGCTAGGTGATATTTGCTATTTTTCATAAGTAGATTTTAATTTGGAAATCTAATTTCAAAAATAGTATTTTTGAGTAGTTTTATAAATAACTGCAGTGTTACTTAAATATCTCATAGGTTCCTTTTAATGGAGAAAGAAATAGCTAAGTAATAAAGACAGTGAAATAAAAGTGAGGTTGGGGACATGTTTTTTCCCGTGTGTTTTAGAAATTAGATTCAGTCTGATGGCTTATAAATTTATTTCATTCAGTAGCCTAAACCTTAACACTCCTGGAACCAGGTAGTGGATAAAAGGGGGTGGAAATATGAGAAGTAAACTCTAAAATCAGTCTTGATTGAAAGTTATTTAGTATGTCAAAGCATTTTGTTTGTAGCACAAGTTGACAATGTAACCCAAAGTACTTTCATGAATAAAAATGAGACTATTGGGGCTGCAGTAAACTGAGTGTAATTGCCGGATGGCAAGTAGGTCCTAGTGAGAGTGTAATATAAAATGTCACTTTTATAACTAATGGAAGCATTTAGAAAGGAGCAGTCTTCCATCCCTGGTACAGCTCCATCTTTATGATGAAATGGTATTTCTCTATTCATAATCCTAAGCACTCACACTAAACATGGAGGGTTTTTTTTTTTAAAGAAAAAAACAATTCTGCTAGAAAACGAATTTGCCTTTACTGTGAAAACACAGATTGCCTGGCAGGGAGTCTCATTCCCACTCCTACCCCCACCTCACCCCTATCCCTGCAATGAGTGGGACAGGTTGTGCAGGGTACAGCCTCATCATTACCCTCAGAGGCTTCTGTTTCTTGTTCATTGTTGCATTATGTAGAACTCTTTATCTGAAACAAAGCTCAGTAAGAAAGCAGTCAGAATTTGATCTTTTTTTAATTTTTTAAGTTTAATAATAGAACTCCTTTTTGTAGTACTCCATATATGTATTATAGAATACATATATATAGTTTTTGTACTCATGTCCAAAAACTTTTATGTTATATGTAGCATAGATGACGTCATAATTCTCATGAAGGATCCTCATTGCTAAAATTAACCAATTTTACTCAACTGCTTATACATGACTTCAACTATCCAAATAGTCGTTAAGTATCAAAATATTTGGACTGGTATAAATAAATCGACACACTCACTGAATGAAGTTTTCATTTTTCATTTTACTGTTTGATGACACAATATGATAACATGATTTCAAAGACCTTTATTTATTGTGTGTATATTTCGGGTTCTGATTACTTTCAAATAAGCATTCTTAGAATGAGAATCAAAGCCAAATGTTTGGAACGGTGATCTCTTTTTTTTTTCTGTTTTGACCTAAAAGAATTCAGATTTTTACCTGCATGTGAAAGAAATACATTTATAGACATATTTACATACCTAAAATGGTAAACCTGTACACTAACTTCCACGGATTTTAGAGAGGAAAAAAATCATTAGCATGAGCACAAACCTGGGGGTGAGTTCTAACTGCAACTAAAAAAAGTAAATATGATTTTTAAAATGCCATAAATGAATTTCAATTTTAATTCCCCATTTTCCTATCCAGAACAAGTGCCACCAAGGACCAGTTTTCGAATGGATTCCTCTGGCAAGTATTCATCAGTACTCACAGTCTTGTGAATGAAACATCTTTCATTTTGTGTAACAAACCATTCTTCTGAGTAGTATCAGTTTATTAGTATATAATCACTGTGCTAATTTCACTCACCCACATAAGCATGTATTTAAGGTAGAGGCCAGGTTTCACCAAGCTTAGCTAAAGTAGCTGCCAAGGAAACAAAGGACAAAAGAAAATAGTCATATTCATTAGGTTCTTTCATAAAACGCTTAAGTTTTGGACTAGATTAAAAACCGGGTAGTAAAGCCACCAGACTGACTAAATCCATACTGTCCAATATAGAAGCTTCTAGACACATGTGGCTATTAGGCAGCTGAAATATGGATGTGCTGTAAGATGTGTATAAAATCCACACTGGATTTTAAAAACTTAGTACAAAAGGAAAGAAATGTATAATATCATATTAATTATTTTTATATTGATTAATGCTTAAATAATATTTTGGATCCGTTAGGTTAAACATATATTGTTAAAATTCATTGTACCTGTTCCTTTTTGCTCTTTAAAATGTGACTGCTAGAAATTTTTTAATTACCTATGTAGCTTCCATTTTGTTTATATTGGACAGCATTAGACTAGATAAATAGGAATAAGAAGCTAGAGAATCTCAAGAGATTTGCAATTTAAACATTTCCTTCAAACTTACTAGAAATTTTGCTAATGTAGAATGAAATTATTTTCACGTCAATTAAGTACCTATATTAATTTTTTTAACCATACCAATTATAAGGTGATATATTGCAATAGTATTTTAAGTTAGAATAGAATACTGTAGTTTCGAGTTTGAGGTTTTTTTTTTTTTTTTTGTCTTTTAGGGCCACACTGGCGGCATATGGAGGTTCCCAGGCTAGGGGTTGAATTGGAGCTGTAGCCGCCAGCCTACACCAGAGCCACAGCAACGCGGGATCCGAGCCACATCTGCAACCTACACCACAGCTCACGACAACGCTGAGCAAGGCCAGGGATCGAAGCTGCGTCCTCATGGATGCCAATCGGGTTCGCTAACTGCTGAGCCATGACAGGAACTCCTAAGAGCTTTTAAAAATAATCAATTAAGGTACTTAAAAGGAAAAAATAATTTTTTGACCTCACCATTCTGAAAAATACATATTAATTTAGTTTGGACTGAAATATTTCATGTTATTATAGAAATAAAGGGGGAAACAGAAGATTCAGATTTTCTTACTTACTCTTAAGAAGTACTTTGAACAGCTGGTTAGAGCACTGGATTGAAAGCCAGAGCACTGAAACAATTGTTGAAAAGAGCATTTGATAATAATAGTACTATTTCAGGTCTGTGGGCTCACAGCACACATCTCTAGAGTATTTCCTTGATGACAGCTCATTATCCATCTCAGCATGTTCTAACACCCCTTGGAGAATATATGTGCTTGAAATCATTTCATTCTGTAAGTTTCCATGTCATTTTTTTGAGATATGTAGAAAATATGGAAGATATTGCTTAGCATTTTGCCCTCAAATAATGTCTAAAGTATTTGTTTAGCTTGGTCCAAAAATTTTTAAAGCACAATTGTTCTTATATACTGACTGTAAAGTCCTTGTAATTTTCAAGAATATCTTATGCCCAGAGGGAAAATGAGACCTGGTAATTACAGTTGCAAAATGAAAGCAGGATTTAATTTGAGATTCTAAATCTCAGCTTACTGGCTGCAGCAAGCACATTTCCCAAAAATCTCAGCTTCTGAATGTACTTTATTTAAAAACAAAATGAGAAAGGGAACTATCTAATTGCTTACATTACCTTGGTACATGTGCAAAATGGTATTTTTACAATTTCAAAAATTTTACATTACTTGAAAGAGACAGCTTATAGTTTGACTGTATTGTACTACTATGCAATTTGTATTTTCAGGAAAAGAACAAATCCAAATATTTTCTTAAGTGTCCACACAAGTTAAGAAACTATTCCAGAAAATCCAAAATAAGTAGATCTCCAATACTACTTCTCAAATTTATAAAATATTCTTTATCAAATTGCCTTCCATGAATTTTGACTCTGATATATTTATCATAATTATAAGGTATTTTATTAATCTTAGTTGCATAAGATGCTTCGGTTTAGAGATAAAATTGATAGTAGGAAGTCCTAAGTAATGTCATTATGAAGCTAAGAGATAATGCAGTGCTTTATTGTGTCCACTTGATTGGTGAGTATCTTAAAACAATTAAAGTTAAGAAACATTTACTTCGCAACTCCTACAGGCTCTGCATAATAAAGTACTATAGGTAGACACAGGTTGTATGCCATCACCAGGGGAGAATGTTAATAAGAAACAATGAATCCGTACTTAGGACCTTTGAACAGACAGCTCCACCCAAAGACAAAAGGTCCAAGGTGTAGAGTATCACAGAAACCCAAAAATAAAAATCGCTTCTGAAGGAGACCTTTTCTTGTTCAGAAACGAAAGAAATCAGGGGGACAAAAACAGTGTGTCAGCAGTATCAAATGAGACAGAGAAATCAAGCAGCATGAGAAAAGCAAAAATAGCCCTTGGATTTAGTCATTAGAATGTCATCAGTGACCATAAAAGAGAGCAATTGAGTGATGCCAAAAGAGCAGAAACCATACTGGCAGGAGTAAGTTAGTCAGAGATGAGAGTGAAGTCTTCACTAGAGACCGTTCTTCTGAGAGAGGAGTATTTAGGATGGGGAATTCTGAGTTTATTTGAAGGCTTTGGTTATTTGAAGAGAACCAAGTGGAGAATGTGGAAAATGGCTTCTTAAAGCTAAAACTTGTCTGGCCACATTCGTATTACCAAAGGTATAAAAAAAAGTGGGGAGAAATTATTCTTTTAAGGCAAAAATGAATTCGTTATTTATTTGTTAATTTGAGCAATAGGACCTATGTAATTCTTGTTTAACTCATTCTGTATCTGGAGGGCACTGGAAATCCATATGCCAAGGAGATATTTTTTTTCCTTTTTTCTCAGCTTATTGTGATATGACACGGTATAAGTTTAAGATTTACAATGTGTTGACTTGATACACTCTTATATGGCAAAACGATAACCCATGTAGCCTTAGCAAACACCTCCATCAGGTCTTGTAATTGCTGTTTCTTTTTTGAAGTAAGAACATTTAAGATTTATTTCCTGGAATCCCCATTGTGGCTCAGCAGTAACAAACACAACTAGTCTCCATGAAGACACAGGTTTGATCCATGGCCTCCCTCAGTGGGTAAAATATCCAGTGTTCCCGTGAATCAAGGAAATATTAAACCACCTTTGATGCTATAGTCCTTCCTTCTTCATACTGTTTTTCCTAGGTAGCTCTGTATGGAAAAGCTGTAAAATTAGTACTTTCTCCAGCAGGAAGAATGGAATTAATTCATTCTGCATATCAAACCGTGTTAACAAGCCCATGATGCTTATATTTAATTAAAATATGAAAGGGGATTCAAGTACCAAAATTTAATTGACATGTTAACAGCAGCATCCCATGTGCCAAATTAATCCATAAAAATGCCATTCTTTGCATTTTTGAAGCTTGAATCCATTCACAAAATTAATCAGTCATATTCAGTACCCATCCTTTTCCCTTAAACTGTGCACAAAGCCATATTTTTCAGAAAATAGACCAAGGGTACATGTAGAATGTGAAGTCATCCTAGAGTCTTAGAAATAAAAATCAGCTTTTGAAATTCTGCTTTTATTTATTATGAGAGAGGTTGCCCTGCTACCTATATATGGCCACCATTTGCTCATTTAAGCATATTAGCTTTTTCAGAGTTCCCGTCATGGTGCAGCAGAAATGAATCCGACTAGGAATCATGAGGTTGTGGGTTCAATCCCTGCCCTGTGGCCTAGGCCGATGACTACAGCTCCAATTAGACCCCTAGCCTGGGAACCTCCATATGCCGTGGGTGCAGCCCTAAAAAGACAAAAAAAATAATAATAATAACCGTATTAGCTTTTTCAGTATTAGTGGGACCCCAGCATTAATCAGGACTTGTAAATTCCATTCCTATAACTTGCCACAGCGGTCCCATCTGGGATGAGGATCTTTATGGGCATTATTTCATAATGCCTGAGGATCCTAGGACCCAACTTCTAAGGAGCAAGCAACACTGGAGATTGAACATCAGTGTCCAAAGAGTCTTCTGCTTCTCCTTAGTCCATTTCTTCACAACCACTGCCTCATCTTGAGCTGCACCCCAAGCAATGCTTGAGAGCACCCCTGATAGTTCTGCAAAAAGAGCTGAGGAACAAGTAGATAAAAGAGCACAGAAACAGTAAATAAGAAGGAAACAAGAGGATGTTGTTGGGGACATGATTGAGTGACATCCAGAGTGACTCAGATCCTATTAGGTGTCCACCAGACCCCTTCATCTAACAGCCTGCCAGATGCATGGTTTACAAACCAACTGGAGAGAGGGATGAGGATTGTTTAATTCTGTAGCAGCGGAGTGAAGAGTGGTCCTTGGATCTCTCTGCTTAAGTTCTTGCACCAACAGGGTAAGAGATAAAGCACGATATAATCACTTTTAAAGTTTTTATTAATACTAAAGTATAGTTGATTTACAATGTTTTGTCAAGTTCTGTCGTACAACAAAGTGACTCAATCACACACATTTCCCTGTGCTACACAGTAGGATCCCATTGCCCATCCATTCCAAATATAACAGTTTTCATCCAGAAAACCCCCCAAACGCCCATCCATCCCATTCGCTTCCCTTTCCCCTCTGTAAACCCCAAGTCTGCTCTTACTGTCCATGCTCTATTCTATTTTTCGTTTGTTTTAGATAGGATCATCTGTTCCATATTGTAGATTCCACAAATAAGTGATATCATATGGTGTTTGTCTTTTTTTTTTTTTTCTGGATTACTTCACTTAGTATGAGAGTCTCTAGATCCATCCATGTTGCTGCAAATGGCATTAGTTTGTCTTTTTTGTGGCTGAGTAGTATCCCTTTGTATATATGTACCACATCTTCTTAATCCATTCATCTCTTGATGGACATTTAGGTCGTTTCCATGTCTTGGCTATTGTGAATAGTGCTGCTATGAACATAGGGTTGCATAAGGTATCTTTTTCGATGAAATTTTGTCCAGATAGATGCCCAGCAGTGGAATTGCTGGATCATATGGTAGCTCTATAGTTAGTTTCCTGAAGTACCGCCATACTGGTTTCCATAATGGTTGTACCAATTTACATTCCCAGAAACAGTGGAGGAGGGTACCTTTTTCTCCACACCCTCTCCAGTGTTTATTTGTGGACTTGTTAATGATGGCCACTCTGACTGGTGTGAGGTGGTACCTCATTGAAATTTTGATTTGCATTTCTCTAATAATTAGTGATATTGAGCATTTTTTCATATGCCTGTTGACTATCTGTATGTCTTCTTGGGAAAAATGTCTATTTAGTTCTTCTACACATTTTTCAGTTGGGTTGTTTTTTTGTTGTTGAGTTGCATGGGTTGTTTGTATATTTTGGTGATTAGACCCTTGTTTTTTGCATCGTTGGCAAAGATCTTCTCCCATTCTGTGTGTTGTCTTTTGGTTTTTTAAATGATTTCCTTTGCTGTGCAAAAGTTTTGAGTTTGATTAGGTCCTATTGGTTTATTTGTATCTTTATTGACATTATTCTAGGAGGTGGATCAGATAAGATGTTGCTATGATTTATGTCAAAGTGCGTTCTACCTATGTTTTCCTCTAGGAGTTTTATATTGTCTGGCTTTATATTTAGGTCTTTAATCCATTCTGAGCTTGTTTTTGTATATGGTATTAGATAGTGTTCTACTTTCATTCTTTCACATGTAGCTTTCCAGTTTTCCCAACACCATTTATTGAAGAGGCTATCTTCCACTGTATGTTCTATCCTCCTTTGCTGTAGATTAGTTGACCACAGGTACTTGGCTTTATATCTGGACTTTCTATCCTGTTCATTGGTCTATATTTCTGTTATGATATAATCATTTTAAACGTGTCGTCAGGCCAGAGAGCAACTAAAGGAAAATATCAGAAACATCATAATCTTTCAAGAGAACTAACAAAACAGGGAGGAAAAAAAGAGTAATGTTTCCAGCTTTGCACATATAATTTTAGTTATTTGATGTAAAGCCAGACCCAAATGGGGAGGGAGAGGAGAGATTCAAAAGAAAAATTATCTTTCCAAAAGCTCTTATTTTCCTTAAATGATAGCAAAAAATACTATTGCCTTAAGGCACTGTCATTTAAACTTTCTTTTCCAGTTGACTATTTCTCTAAATATTTCCATACCTTGCAGCCTCTGAGTCTGGGTTCAAAATTAGCAAGGAAATAAAAAATAAGTTACGTCTGTAGGCACATTTCTCTAATGGGTTTTGTTTTTTTTGCCTCTCTCTACTTGCTCATAAACCATGAAGCTGGCCATCTCATGCTGGAAAAATGGAAAGTGAAATATGGTTGGCATATATCGCCTATATTTGAAATCATAGTGGTCAGAGCAATAGTCAGGAGGTCAGAATGTCACCAAAGTGCACCCAAAGGATGCATAAGAGGAGGAAAATTTATGCCCTGCTCATATCTTCAGAGTTCTTCGGAGTTAAATAAAATTAACCAGCAAACATCTATATTTTTCTCCTAAATAAAAAGGAGTCTGTAGTTATTCATTAAGTAAAAGATTTTCAGCTCCCCCAGGAATCACAGCATTCTCTGACACAAGACAACTCCTTTGTACCTTGGCACATCTCAGAATTCTATTCCTGGGATTGCTATAATTTCATCATTTCCTTGGGGGAAAGTTTTACTTAGCAAATAAAATGGATCACAGAGTAAACTCCTTTTAGAGCTCCTCGTGCAGTATGGATTAGTGCTGAAGTCGCTGGAGGAACAATTTCGCACTTAACCATACTCAGCAGAGGTGCAAAAATGAGAATATCTACAAGTAGATGGAAGGTTCTGGTTAAACATATACTAGTTCTATAATTTTAAGTGTCGAAGATGCATCATACTCTCCTTGTGATTTTTATGAATACCTGGTCTAAGACTGAAGTAATCTGGAGAAGAGATTGCTGTAAGCAGTCATATCATAACCGAGATTTAGGTGTTTGAACAGTGACTGGGAATTACCTATCATCCTCTCATCTCTCCTCGCCTTTCTGCCTCCCTGGGGAGGAGTACAGGCACCTGCCATGATTTTGTAGGGCTGCTCCGTATGCCTCCAGATTCCCAAAAGCTTAGCACACCGCAGTGTGTAATTTCATGTACGACGTTGTAGACCTCCAGATAAACTGAGTCCAAAAGTCATTTGAGACTCGTGGCGTAGGGCAGAGTTTTCATTTTCCTTTTATCACTCAACTCTAATCAGAATTGAATTCTTCTAGGTTGCCATATCTTTAAAATAGGAATGATTTTTCAGTTCCAATGGGATGACTAATGGATGTGGAGATCCATTTGGTTTTTCTTCTTTGAGTTTTATATTCATCGTTGCATGGTAAAGACTTCGGTTATATCAGCAACTGGCCATAAAATGACATGAAAGTCATAGAGTCTTGGATTATATATATATATATATGTACTTGTATACCGGATTCAGTGTTTTGTTTTTTTTTTTCCCTTGAGAGCATGAGACACAATCAGCTTATGCCTACATTTCAGAATTGAATGACTTTGCCTTTCCCATTTCCCTGGAAATGCACAGCCTAAGTTGGAGGGCACCAAAGCAAGCCCTCTATCATCGTGCTTTGTTTAATGTATGGCTTCAGCAGCCGCACTTACTGTAAAGCTAGAAAAAATTCACCTGGCCATCATTTATTGTCCCTGTCTCTCATCTGTGACTATTACTGTCTATACAAATGGCTCAGTCGTAGCTTGCTGTCCCAGGAGGATTCTCCTCTGAAATCCCATCCTGGTTTCCAAAACCATCCTATTTAAGCAGGGAGAATTTAACTTAATTCTTGCTTCTGTCAGTTCTGATACTTAGAACTGACATTAAGGCCGAAAGATCACTAAATACTTCTTAAGCTAAGGATGTCCTTAATAAGTATCCCCCAGTGTTTCTGGTCATTGATTGACATCCTAACAGTGGCCTCAGTAGTTTGTCTAACCCAGTCATGATTGAGACGTTTGCCCCGAGTAAGGTTCATTGGGCCAGGGGCAGGGGGTAAGCTTAAATCATATCCTCCTTAAAAAGCCAAAAGATTTCTTATGGTTTTAGTTTGTTTACTCTAGGGTTGAAAAAAATGACATTCAGTAGAATTTACCAGCTTGTTTTTAAGTACCTTTCTGTTCTTTTTGCTCACAGCAGAAAAATATTCCCCTTCTAATTTATTTTGAATATGTTTATGAAGTCAGTAGTGAATCTGCTAGTGGCTTACACATTTTAAAATGTTTGGGGAGGATAAGAGTTTGCTTAGACCCAGGCAGTTTCTACCCCTAAGTTATGAAAACCCAAAGGAGTTTGTCAGAAAATTAAAATTTCACTCAAACCCCGATAGGGAAAAGTTTAAATTTTATATTGTCTAACTTGAACAACTTTAAAAGGACAGCTTTGATATCTGCCCTCCCTACACAAACACACACACACACACATGCACACACTAGACGGGAGCCATCAAGTCATAAACAACTATTAGTAAATTACTAGATAGTGCTTTACCAGGTAGTTTAAGGATGTTGCCACCTGGTCTCTCGTACTTCTAAAACAATCCTTCTAGTCAGAGTAATACCCCCAAAGTGACAGCCAGTCTTCTTGAGGGCAATCTCAGTGCTTTCAGGAAAAGAAAGAATTACAGAGGCATCGACTTTTTCACTCAGAAAATTCATGTGCTCTTTCTCCCTGTGGTGATACCCTAGTTAATACCCTTGGCTGGTTCCTGTTAATCCAGGGACTACCTAATTTTGGAATGCCTGTATTTTTGTTACCATTTTTTTTCCTCTGTGATCTTCACCGATTCTAACAGCACTGCCATTAATCACATCCACAAAATTAACCTATCATTGGTGTGTTCAGTTCCTCAGGGGGTGGGGAGGAGGCCGGATTCATTACTCAATGGGATCTCCTTTATGCCAGGTCCAGATTATAAGGAGCTGGATGTTCACCTTCGCAGGATGGAGTCTGGATTCGGCTTCAGGATTCTCGGGGGAGATGAGCCCGGACAGCCTGTGAGTTGAATCCTCTTTATTTCCAACCTTTGGTTGTCCTGTGTGTGTGTACGAGGGGAAATATGCAATATATCTAAAAGGAAATCTTCTAGGACTCACATAAAAGTTTTTGAGGCTTGGTTTTTTTCCTTGCTCTTTAAGTTTTCAAAACATGCCGTTGTGTCCGTGCCAACATATCATTGTAAATCAAGGGTACATTTCTCTAAGACAGGGACATTAGTCTTTCTTAGAATGGACTGGATTCTTCTTGAATATTTTGACTGTTTAATTAGATTGGACCCCTGGTCTCTCTGGGCAGCAACTCACAGACATGTTTTCAACCCAAACTACAGGAGAGGGAAAACACAGGGATCAACAGAAGTAAAATCAAGTTTAAGGCAGAATCTCAGCCAGATCTAAATTAGAGGATCACCGTGAGCGGATGTTCATGAAGTCAACTTCAACTGGCACAATATTAGGAATTTGAGAAGGGCTGTGGAGAAATTTTATAAATTATTATACATCAGGGTTAAATCATAAAATTATTCACTAACATACAGACAACACAGCAAAGCTAGACTTATGAGCATGTATTAAAATATCAGTCACAGCATACTCATTGTAAAAGATGTGTCTTATTTAGACCCAGTGTGACTAAGTCATGTTCATAAAAGGTTCAAATAAGTGGCACACCAAACCAACCCAGGTGCCAGACCCCAACCTAGCTCAGGCAAGAGACCAACGCTGTAAGCCTCAGTGTCCTCAAATGCAAGATGAGGATAACACTAGTCTTGTCTCATTGAGTTGCTTTAAGAATTAAAGATGATAACATAGATAGAGCCCTGGATCACATTAGAGGTTGAGTAAAATGTTTACCATCATCATCTCTCCTATTGATAGATTATCCCAGAAGATAAAATTGGAACCACAGACAGGCAGACATCTTCAGGAGAAAAAAAAAAAAAAAACCCTGCAAGTTCAAGGAATCTGTAAAAATTAAAACTGTCCAAAGTGAAGTCCATTGCCTTTGGGAGAGCGTGAGCTCCTTCCTCGGAGAGGTGTTCATGCAGATCGGTGAAATCCTCGCAGGAACCTGAGATGCTGCCTTTGTCCTTTGAGTTAAGTTGGACCAGATGGTTGATGAGGCCCCGACTATGGAAAACTCTGGGAGGCTGAGCTTGGACTCCAAGGATGAGGGCACAGTTTCTCAGTATGGCCCAAGGGGCTTACTATGGACCATAAAGACACTCCTCTTCCAAAGGTGTAGAGATTACCTTTTAGGAAAGGCCAGAATACTCTGCAGGCTGAGGCCAAAGTCGTTATTACACAGCCATATATTTAAAAGGCCCCAAATGGAAAAATGAAAACAAAACTGTATCCAAAATAAAATAACAATTTAAGGTGATCTACATGACATTTTATGAGATACTGGGCACTATAAGCTGACTTCTGAAGGGTATTTAAGGTAAATCCCCCAGAATCCATTGCACTTATACTAACGTAATGCCTCAAACTTAACACTGTAAGGGATCTTCACCTATTTATTCCAGAATGCACTAACTGACATGCTTTTTTAAAAACCCTTACCCATCTGTGAGTTCCTTGAAAGCAAGGGTCCTGTTTTGCTGGTGTTTGTGTCTTCCAAGCCAGCACAGAGCCTGGCACAATAAATATTTGTCAAATGAAATTGAAGAGAGTCCTCTTCCCCAAGCCAAAGCTGTTAACTGATCTTCTCAGAGCAAAAAAAAAAAAAAAAAGGGATCCTGAGTGTACATATTTTGAGGCCTCTAAGTTCTACAGGCTTTATAGAATTAAAGTGGCCTCATCCTAGCAGAGATAGGGTCCTGGGAGCCTTACGCTGTGCTTTGTTTAGCTCCCCTAACTACTGTTGCTGCACCAGGTAGTTTCACATTTTTACCAACTCTGTCCTCTCTTGAAAAATACGTCTAGCCATGTGGAGCTGGCTTTTCTCAACGACAACAGCTGGCTGGAATGAAGCAGTGGTTTCTTTTAGCCTGAGCTTGACCACAGTTCCCCAAAGTGCCTAATGCCTATGCTGTTTCTTGTGTCTGCTGCTTTTGGGATGTGAAAGAAATTGGAAAGATGAGTATTTTGTGCCAAAGGACTCTTCAAGGCAGGACCAGATCATTGTTCTTATGGTTCCTAAGCACAGAAAATGTGATCAGGTCTCTATTCTTACATATAAATACAAGTAGAAGATTAAACTATAAAATAACTATAAAATAAATATAAACTATAAAATAAATACAACAAAATTCCATTCTTCCCATAATGCTGATTTCACTCTAGTCTTTGAAATATAAAATTCTTACTTTTCTGGACTCCTCTCACCTCCGTAGGCTCATGCTTTTCCCACTTTATGGATACTCTAGCAGCACCTTCCTAGTTGTGTATTCTCTTCACGTCTTCCCCTTTTCACAGGTAGAAGGAATTGCATGACCGAGACATAGGAAGAGTATAGTGTCAGCTAGCACAGGAAAGGAAAGTCAGAGTCGCCGCTGTGGCTCAGTGGGTTAAGGATCCAGCATTGCTTCAGCTGTGGCATAGGTCTCAGATACGGCTCGGATTAGGATCCTGGCCCAGGAACTCCCATATGCCCTGGGTGTGGCTGATAAAGAAAAAAAAGAACAAAAAGAAAAAACAAAGGTAGGAAAAGTCTAGCTGAACTTGGCCTAACAGAGACGCAAGAAAATTGCTACCCACCTTACATACGTATTGCTCTAAGTGAAGCTCAGGTGTGTGCGTGCAGCCATGGCCACCGCTCAGGCTCAGGATAGCTTTCTGCCAGGTCAGTGCACGTGTTCACTGGTTTCCAGCTCTAATGAACTTTCGGCTTTGCACTCCAGAGTCCTTTCTCCCCTCCAGTGGGCAGGCATCCAGTGTTCATGGTAAGCCTCCTCAGATAACGTGTTTTACTATTTATCTTCATTGTATTTATTTAGATTTATTCTGGTTTATTCTTTCATATGAAAAAGACACACTCAGGCTGCAAGTTAACATTTTGATGGTTAAACCATAAAGTAGAAGCCAAAATCTCCCTGAAGCATGCAAAGCCAGACTATAATATCTTGAAAACTGGAAGGTTGCATCTCTGAAAGACCATGTCAGGAAGAGTGAGTTTACCATAAAGATCTCCCCATTTGCCTTTCCATCCTGCTTCCTTCCATTCTAAGTCCAGAGATAATATACAAATAAAATGCTCTAGCCTCGTTTAATTACCGATATGCTACAAAAGGAGAGGCACGTGAGGTGACTTGGTCCCCCACCACAGGAGGTCTCCTAAATTATATCAAACAGGTTTCTGCCTCCATGTAGACAAAATGGTATTGACATCTCAGGGTGCACGTTAAGCACGACAGCACGGCTTTCAGCAAATAATGAACAGCAGGACTCCAGCTCAGACAAAGTATATGGGCATTTTTCCTGCCACAGGAAATATTTTTCACAGTTAAATAACAATAGAAATAGAAAGAAATAAAAAAAATTGCCACAAAGGAATGAAAATGGGGTTTCCAGCTGTGATCTGAAAAGAGATGGGAAGGCATCAAGGTTTGGAAAACACTGCAGTAAAGAAGGAGCTGTGATGAGAAAGCCTGTTCATAGAAGGAGAGAGGCGTTGATAGATATAGGCCTTGGCAGGCGAGTCTGGGGCAAACTTGAGGAGGAGTTTCAGAAGGCAAGAGTCTGGAATCTGCTCACCACCTTGTCAGGTTGCCTTGAGCTATAATTATTACAGATCAGATTAAACTGACATTAGGTAGTGTGGGAAAGAAATAAAGGTTTTAAAAGGGCTGCAAAGGTGATCTTGGTTTTGTTTGTTTCTTGTTTTTGTTCTCTTTCTTCTGTTAGTTTTTTTCCCTTGGCTTATTAGGATATCAGTCGCTTGAATTGCTGTTAAGGTGAATTGCTTTTGTTTCATATTAGATACTTCATTTTGTTCTGTCCCCTCACAGCCTATAAGACAGAGTTGTGGAGTTTTGATTCTTTTGCTTTTTAGTGAATGCAGTTGGAAAGAGACGCTAGTCAGTTGTTTGGGGTGAGGGGTCTTTCTTGATCTGGTTTGTTTGTTTGTTTGTTTTTTGCCACAGAGCTTTCCTTCAGGGCCAGAGCAATAGAGGCATGAAAAATAACCCCTTTAAAAGCGATGAGAAAACTGATGAGTGGGGCTAAAGGTTCCTCAGAGGTTGAAGGATCCATGAGGACAGAGGGAGGTGATGAGTGTTACTGGGAAGGCTCACTGATCGTGGAAGCCAGGGGTCAGCAAGACCAGAAGGAAAGCAGTCTAATCAGGGAGCCCAGACCATGCACTCAGCAGACCTGGCAAGTGACCAGTGTGAAGGGGCAGGGACCTCAGCCCAGGTACCAGAGAGCGAGTCCCTCAAAGGACTTGGAATGTAACCAGTGAGACCATAGATCCTGTGGCCATTGGACCAAGTGAAAATACTCAGAACCTGGCTACTCAAAGTGTGTTGGATCTACAGACCAAAGCACCCAGCACCCCTCCTGGGAGCTTGTTAAACGTGCAGAATCTCAGTTTCCACCCCAGGCCTGTAGAATCATGCACCACTCTCCGGGTAGTGCAGAATTCTTATTTTCACAGGCTCACGGTATGATTCACGCACACCTAAAGTTTGAGAACTACTGACTTAAAGGATCAGATATCCTGAGGCACGTTTTCAAGAGTTTAAGAGAGCATAAGGTGAAAGTCAATGTGAGTTACAATGCAAGAAGGAATGGCAGATTATCTAGTCCCTGCAGTTCGATGGCAGATAGGAAATAAACTAATCAAATGTGTCAAGTGTACAAAGCATATTTGAATTAAAGGGCAAACAAAACTTGTGGGTTTTTTGTTTTTTGTTTTTTGTTTTTACCTGAATAGAGAGACACATAGGACTAGCTTGTGTCACCAGTGAAATACAGGGCACGAAGGTATAAACTGGCCAAAGGCTAAGGAAAAACTGCAGAGTGAGAGCCAGAAGCAGTGACTCCATGTGGCCTGCCTCTTCCTGGCAAGGCAGCAGTTCCTAAAGAAAGGAGCAAGTGTAACGCATGTATGTAGCTCTGGGCAAGTATCTCTCATGCCTCTTTCAGTTCACCATGCCCAGCTCAGCTCTGGTTTGTTTCATAACTATGGCAACCTTTTCTGAAACAAGGTAGAGGGTGGGTTATACAATGTAATTACACAATAATATAAATGTATATATAGGTGTATATATATATAATACTATACAACTATATTGAAGACAATATTTAGAAATCAATATGTAAGATTTGGTAGAACAAACCAGAGTTTGAAGATTAAAGCTTCAAGATGTATCCAGTGAACTTCAGTCTTTGCTCAGTCTTTGCTCAAATATCAGCTTCTCCATGAGGCCTATTCTAAGCTGCCAAACCACCTCAGCCATATAGCTGACAGGCACCCATCACCCCACCTTGCTCTATTTTTTTTTTTTTTTTTGTACATGCCTGCTAGCTACAACATAATTTTTGCTTTTTTTTTTTTTCTCGGTCTTTTTAGGGTCACACCTGCGGTATATGAAGGTTTCCAGGCTAGGGGTTAAATCGGAGCTGTAGCTGCCAGTCTACGCCACAGCCACAACAATGCCAGATCCAAGCCGAGTCTATGACCTACACCACAGCTCATGGCAATGCTAGATCCTTAACCCACTGAGCGAGACCAGGGATCAAACCTGTGTCCTCGTGGATACTTGTCAGATTCATTTCCGCTGAGCCACAATGGGAGCGCCCATAATTTTTACATTTATTACTCTCTGACCACTACGATGACTCTTTAGGACTGTGAGTTTTGTTTTTTGTTCACTGATTGATTCCTAGCACCTAAATGTATCCTTGGACTCAGTGGCTATTTGCTGGATAAATCAATTAATTACTGAGGGAGAGTACTTCATATCATAGTTACATAGTAGAAAAACAAATGTTTTACTGAGATTCTTCTTTTAATGGATGATATTAAACTGGTAACACAGGAGGTAACTTCAAGAGTTTATCTCTGCTGTTCTCCTACAGCAGGAGAGGAAGGAGAATTTTCCTAAGTGAAACACCACCTTTAATATTTTTGTGGAGGACCCAATTTCAGCAGTAGCTCTCTCAGTTATAACCTATTTTTTGGTTCATTTTCATCAGTTAGAATCAGAACTATAACTTAAATTTGGTAATTAACCAGCTAAGAAGTTCACTAGCAATTTTCTTCTCTATAACTAGCTATAAACTCTCCCACTGAAGCATGCAGGAAATCTAAAGATTGAGGCATTTTCTTTGGGCTAACCCAAACAAGTGCAGCTTTTCTTGGGGCAGTGGAGAAACATAAACATTCATTTTTAACTGGCTTTTGCACAAAGCACTTAATAAATCTTTGAAGTGCTCCGTAATGGGTTGAGTCTTTTGAAGAAAAGATTGGAACATCTTTAGAAAGAAACTCATAAATTCAAGTTGGCATGACAATAAGGGAAAAATGGAGACTATCAGAAGCGTGCCTGACTGCTGGACGGTAGCAAATGGGCACAGCCCAACCAATCCAAGGCAGGTATGTTTCCTGTGAGAGCAATAATGAATCAGTCATCACAGCACCGATAGGTATTCGGCTTGGAAGCAAACCTACTCCCCACCCCACCGGGAAAACACAGCTGTAGTGGTAGGGAATTCATTCCGGAGGATAAAGAGAGGTAGTTATTCAGAGGACCAAGGCTATAAAGTCCTCAGGGGGGAAAAAAAATGAGAGACCAAGGCTATAAAGTCCTCAGGGGGAAAAAAAAACTCTTCAGACCACAGTTTTGCATATACCTGAGAAGGCCTGGGTGTTCCTGTCTGGTCACTCCTTTTTTTTTTTTTTTTTTTTTTTGGTCTTTTGTCATTTTAGGGCCACACCTGCGGCACATGGAGGCTCCCAGGCTAGGTGTCCAATCGGAGGCACAGCCGCTGGCCACAGCCACAGCCACAGCAATGTGAGATCCAAGCGGTGTCTGCAACCTACACCACAGCTCACGGCAATGTAGGATCCTCACCCCACTGAGCAAGGTCAGTGGGTCAAACCCACAACCTCATGGTTCCCAGTCGGATTCGCTTCCACTGCGCCACGATGAGAACTCCTGTCTGGTCACTCTTGATGAGCCACACTGAGCAGCCTGACCAAGTAAGAAGGAATTGTCTGCTGCCAGACCTGAAGACATGCAAGGCTGCAGGGCACTGTGGAGCAACTCTGCAGCTTAGCTGGAATCCACAGATCTGAGATTTGAAAGCAATTAGTGCCAGAAAGAAATCACTCTGTGAGCAAAGGATTATTTTATAAAGACTTAAAATCCAACCTAGACTATTATCAAACTAATGGTAACCACTGCCTTGAGATGCTGTGGCAAAAGAAAAGCTATTCTTTTGAACTCTGTTGTCCATGAGTTGAAAAAATCATTTATAGATTAAACAGCAAAACTAAAATATTTAGTACTATTGTCTTTCCTCCAAGAAAGGAAAAATGCCTAATTGGACACTAAATTGAGTGTTTCTAATGAGAAGTAGGAAACCTTGCTTTATGCCTTTCATCACGGTCCTTAGTTCAGGGGCTTATTGTACCTGATGTGTACCTCCCAATTTCCTGGTATAGTAACCACCTAAACAGCAGAAGCATTGCAAGGCCCAGGCAAAACTAGGGACATCCTTTGTGCAGAGGACATGCTCGAAGAAAGTATTCAAAGGAATGGAGCAAAAATTTGGATATTTGACTGAGTTTTTTAAGTAGAGCAACTGACCAGGAAAAGTCAACCTTGAGTTTTGCTTTCTTTTGGCTTTCTCCTTACTGCCAGCTTTTCAAAGCAAAATAAAAAATAAAAAACACTTTGAACCTTTCTCTGAACTTAATAATATACAGCAGCTGGTTTCCACCTGACATTCTTGGAGCACTCCCTCCGTGCCCTGAGCTGAGTTAATGTTTCCCATGCATCATTTCATTCACTTCTCCCAACAATTCCGTAAAGTAGGTCCTATTATTTTATTTCCCCATTTTGCAGGTGAAGAGATTGAGGCTCACAGAGTTTAAAAAGCCTTGCCCACGCCCAACATAAATAAAGAAGTGGAGTGAGCGTTCCAGTCTCAGTTTTGTTTGTTTCAATTCAGAGCCCATATACCGTGGCCGATAACATGAGATAATTTGGGGTTAAAGGTGATAATTCAGCGCAGTTAGCAAGCGTTCCCCAAACTTTATGGCCATCAGCAGCGAGTTCGAAACATTTATTTCTCTAAGAAGGGCTAGCGACCTGGAAGGGTTAGAGAAGGGCATCAGCCTCTCATTTTTCTTACCTATTTTTTTTATTAAAGTATAGTGGATTTACAGTGTTGTGCCAATTTCTGTTGTAGTGCAAAGTGACTTAGTTATATATGTGTATATCCTCTTTTATATTCTTTTCCATCATGGTCTGTTCCAGGAGATTGGATATAGTTCCCTGTGCTATACAGTAGTACCTTGTTGTTGATCCTTTCTAAATGTAATAGTTTGCATCTACCCCAAACTCCCCATCCACCCACTCTGTCCTCCTTCCCCCTTGGCAACCACAAGTCTGTTCTCTATGTCTGTTAGTCTGTCTCTGTTTTTAAATAGGTTCATTTGTGCCGTATTTGAGATTCCACATATAAGTGATATCATATGGTATTTGTTCTTTTCTTTTTGACTTCACTTAGTGTGGTAATCTCTGGTTGCATCCATGTTGCTGCAAATTAAGCCTCCTATTTTTTCAGTTTTCAGGTACCTGCTCAAATTTGAGGCAGAGGATAGAATGAGGGAATAAAATCTTCCACTGAGTTACTAGATAGATAGATAGACAAACAGACAGACAGACAGACAGACAAAAAAAAAAGGCTTGAAAATGTACTTTCTTCTCACTGCTTCTCTAGATTTTGATTGGTGCCGTCATCGCCATGGGCTCAGCTGACAGAGACGGCCGCCTACACCCAGGAGACGAGCTCGTCTATGTGGATGGGATTCCAGTGGCTGGCAAGACCCACCGCTATGTCATCGACCTTATGCACCATGCAGCCCGGAACGGGCAGGTCAACCTCACTGTGAGAAGAAAGGTGCTATGTGGAGGTATGTAACTTGAACCAGCAGTAAGTCGGGGTTTAGGTGGGGAGATGCTTTTGTGAGTAGTGGTCCGGACACTTGAGATAACATTTTAAATCAGTTTCTATATTATATGAAGAGAAAAACCAACCTAGATATTCTACATGTAGCTATGATTTTGAAAGTACCTGTTTTCACCCCACTAGTGCATTTCCAAGCAGTCTTTGAGGCTGACATTTTCCATGGCATCATTAAAAATTTCTAGCAAAGCCTGGAGCTAATTTAAGGTGTGTATACTCTTTGCTTTTTGGTAGATGCTAGTTATAAGAAGAACATTATAGTAGTGAAAAATATAGCTTTTGAAAATGTTCCTTTTTGTGTTTACAAACCAAGAACCGTAGCGTTTTGATACCATAATAAGGCAACTAGGATAGAAAATTAGCTTCCTTTATAGAGCCTGATAACAGGTAACAATAAAACGATTACTTGATTTAGAAAAATAGAGCTGTACGTCACTCTGAGAAAATACAATTCATGTAACTACAAAGTTATGAAACAGATAAAGTAGAAGTAATCACTCCCTTTATAACCATTGTCTCCGTTTCATAAAAGAACCCACCAAGACATACTTTTAAAAGTCAGTCCTTATAGTCATGATATGATTCAATTTATGTCTCTTCGTCTCAGTCCCCTCAAAAGATTTGTATTTGTAAGGGATACGTCTGTTACAAGCATCACACTTTTTTATGATCTGAGCTCTCAGTAACATTGGAATAGGGTCCCCACCTGCCTGTGTTTTGCCCTGTGAATTACAGGAGTGGCAATGCCAAAGACGTTCTGTTGTCACCAACCCCGATGGCCTGCTGCCCTCTCTGCTCAGCCCGACTGCTTCTCTTACAGGCTGATCAATGCTAGAGTTAGGAGGGACCCTAGAAAGAGCAACATCAACTCTCACCTTACAGATGAGGAAACCGGGGCCCAGAGGGTTAGGAGCTCACCCATTGGTTTGCAGTGAGTCAGTGACCATGCACAAACTCTTAACTCCCCAGCCAGTGCTTCTTTCTTTATGTCATTTTCAGCGCCCCCTCCCTAACTCTACCACTGATCCCACCACGTCCAATGAATTCAAAGACATTAGACCAACTTTAGCAAATGTCACTCCCTAATATAAGGAGTCTTCCATTTGTGTCATTATCATAACACATTTGAATGTAAAAAGGGGCCACCAGCTAATCACAGGCTGTGAATGACTCGAGAAAATAAGGTTTATTAGTTAAATTAAAAATCCTTTTCTATTCGAGTGTTCTAGAAAATAGACTTTGAGCAAGGGCAATCACTTAAAAGGGCAAGTCAGAAGGACTGTCAGCCCTCACCAGTAGAGGCTGATGTATATCTTGAATCCTAGGGAGCTTTTGCTAAGAAGTGCCATTTGTCTTCAGAAATTCATGGCAGACCACCTGACCCAGTGAAGTAAAACACCTTGAATTATGCCTTATCCTTGGGTGAGATGCCAGGAGGAAGACAGTGTTTGCTTGGTTAACATTTAACTGTCTCTCTCTCCCTCCAGAGTGATTTTTAATGAAAAGTTTGCTGTGCTATATGTTCTGTAACCCAAAGATAAATTAAAAAGATATCTGATTTACAAGGAAACACACTACAAAGTGCAAAACCAGTGCACCAACATAATTTCATGCTCCCCTTGCCACCAGCTGATTATTGCAAATTAAATTTTGTTCTAATCAACCCAAGCTATTGGAGTGTATGCCAATTGCTGCAAAAATGTGTCCTTGCAATTTGTGGATCATGTGACTTCCGTGAAGATGCTCTTTGCTGCAGTTCTTACCAACTTTACTCATTTAGGGTTTCAAGTGCATTTCAAGTACATTTAATTTTTGAAAATGTTCTGCTGCAGACTGCTCATTCACACCAAGAGAATTTCCAAGTTAGTTCAGCCCACTCTTCCTTGAAGGCTTCATGAGCATTGAAAACGATTAAGTTCAGCAAAGGATACTTTGATAGTAAAGTCAATGCCTAGAAATAGGACAGAACAGATTTTAAAAACGAGCACAGGAAGACAGCTTTTCTTCATAGCTGCCATTTCTCCAACAGTGAGAAGAGATAGCTACAAATGGATATGACAGTGGAGATGCCATTTTAAGGGTTCTTGTCATCCTTATTATGCTTTCCTAAGAAAAGTGAGCGGTGCAAGCCAGACTTATGATGAGATAGTTCAAAGCCAAGAGGAGATGAGCAGTCAGATTATGAAGAGACAGAAGACAGGCAGTGTCACCACCTTCTTGCACAAAGGAGCAGTGTAGTAGAGAAAGGACTGGGAAGAAGGGAGGTCATAGAGATTATACTCTTCAGCCTTATGCTTGTCTCCACTTCTACAAATGTCCTGCCTTGCCTGAGAGGCACTGAACACGGGTTTCCTAATTGATGTTTAAAAAAAAAAAAAATGTAAGAGATACAGACTGACTAGATGCATGGGGCAAAAATTAAAATAACACAAAAACCTCCTCCAAATGTTAACATAAAAAATGTGTACACACTAAAGATAGAAGGCAGATTTTTCAATTAGACAGTGGCAAGCTAGATCCTCTAAAGTGAGAAATTGTGGAACGAAGAATGAAAACATCCAGTAACGTATCCAGTTGTGTTTACCAGATAATTTTAGAACAGATCTTGCACCTTAAACTAGTTTTGAGAGAAGTATTATCCATGCCACTAGCTCTGATACTTATTTCTTTTTCCCCAAGGATGGTGGAAGAGTGGCTTTAATTGTGACACTGAAAGTATAAATATTTATCTGTTTAGTAACTCAGCTTTGAGACGTTCAGCATAGTGACACATTATTTTGAATACATACTATTCAACTGAGAGAAGAATGTCTCAGGAATTTCCTAAAGTGTTAATCTAGAATTGATGTGAAAGGAAGTTTTATGACTTAATCAGATCATGTTAGAGTCCATCTTAAAGCTATCAGCATATTTTTTTCTAACACCCAAGGGAAAGTCTAATTCAAGAATTAGATGCTGATGGAGCTCCCTGGTGGCCTAGCAGTTAAGGATTCAGCATTGTCACTGCTGTGGCTCGGGTTTGATCCCTGTCCTGGTAACTTCTGCATGCCACAGGCACAGACAAAAAAGTAAATAAAATTAAAAAAAGAAAGAAAGATTTAGATGCTGAGAAAGGGAGTTTTCTTGGCAGCTGGGTGAAAAGTTTAGCCAGTGTTTAAGGCACCGGTAAAATTCCCTGCTTCTGGTTTCTATACTTTTCGTCAGTTCTAAATGCAATCCCTTGTCTTTGTCTGTGAGCATGTCACCATTTAAATAAGTTATCTTCCTTGATGGGCATAAAACAGGAGTGGACAAACTCAAATGTCCACAGTCAGGTGAGCACCTAACATGCGCAGGGCCCCAGCTTGCCAGGCACCGCTAGGGTGCACTGTGCCTGTAGATGTTCCAGCATGCATGTCCAAGCTATCCCACACACACACCCTGTTGCCTCTGCCGTGCTTCAAGATAAGACTTACACATCCGCAGTGCTGTCATCCTTCTGGGAGACAGTCCTGAGAAGAGGTCCAGGCAGACCCTGGAAGCAGGCAAGGTCTGTTTTGGTTACAGAATCCTAGAATTCTGGTACCCAGTTTTTGATCTGGAAAAGAAATAAAAGCTTGGGCTGAACAAGTCCCTTTGGCCCTGCATGCCCCCAACTCTGTGGGGAAATGAGTAAATCAGGAATCTGCAAGAGATGCTGGGAAGTAATTGGGACTGTGGCAACTTGCAAACTGCATACCCAGTCACGGGAGCAGAATTGTCCAAACTCGAGTTGATTATTACCAAATATTTCAAGAGAAACTGGAAATCCAACTTTCTATAAAATCTCAATATTTAAAAACATTGGCAATTAATTTTAAGAATTATTAAACAAAATCTTGGTCAGCACTGTTCAGGAATAATAAATGGGTCTGGAAGCTCTCTTACAGAAGTTGACTATTCTAGTCAAAACTCTCTCACCTGGAGGATTTTATCAATGACTGCTACCTTGCCAAACAGAGACCCTCTCCCAGTCATCACAATAATGATTTCCAGTATAACTGGTAAGGACATAAAAGAAGCTTAACCTGAAGATTAATTATTTGACTTGGGTAGATATTAAGTAACCCATATTCTGTACACCCATTTGCATGTGAGCCAGAGGAGGAGACAAGGCTGCTGGAAGTTAATGAGTTTTTTAAAAAGGGAGGAGGGCAGTTTCCATTGTAGCTCAGCATGTTAAGAACCTGACTAGTGTCTCTGAAGATGTGGCTTCAATCCCTGGCCTCATGCAGTGGATGAAAGATCCACTGTTGCTGCAAGCTGCAGCATAGGTCGCATATGCGACTCAGATCCAGTGTTGCTGTGGTTGTGGTACAGACCGTCAGCTGCAGCTCCGACTCAACCCCTAGCCTGTGAACTTCCATATGCCACAGGTATGGCTGTAAAAAGAAAAAAAAATGAAAGAAAGAAAGAATAATGGACATGGTATTTAGTCACTTTCTGACATTTTACTATATTATTCTAAAGCAATGCTGTTCATGGCCAATTCCAGGAAGGGCTATTGGAGAGAAGACAGTTTCATTTGAGTCCCAAGCCAACCAAGTAGAAAAATGACATGGAGTCAAAGTCAATCATTGGAAGTCTTCTTAACTCCCTGGTTTTAAATGTGCTCACGATGTCAAAGACAAAGAACTTTGTTCTAGAGGTTGAAGGAGATATCCAGAAGCAATAGAGAAGTATTCTCTTAATGTCTTTGTCTCTTTCACTCACCCAGGGACCACTCACATTGACTTAGGCAACGATTTTCTTTCTTTCTTCCCTCTAGAACCTGTGGCATAGCCACTCCGAGCCATTTACTGCAAAGACAGATCATTTTTCTTTGTGGCTGCTTGACTGACAACCGAGGCTCTCAACCCCCTAAAATATGACAGCCAGAAAATGAGATCTCTCTTGTCACTGCCTATGACATTTAGTTACTGATTTGGTCCAATAACTCGGGGAGATTTTCAATTTAATGTTGCAGCATGATAATTGTTTGTTTTTCTTCTTCCTAACTCTCTCTAATCACTTCATTTCCAACTTGTGCAACGACTGATAAAGGACGTGTGCATCACCAAGACAATAACAGCTTGTCTTTGGATGATGTTTTTCTAGTGGAGAGAGTTCATTTTACAGGCAGTTCGAAATTCTAGTAGAAAAGAAGGAAAAGCTTTGACATTGACATTTTGTTCTTTTATCACCTCAGAACAGTTCTTATAGATAAAAACATTCATTTGTTTTCTCTTATTAAAACCTGATTAATTAAATATTACGGAAAAATTCAGATGTATCAAATGATAATAAGCACTAGTTTGGATCTTATTCCTTCTGCAGTTATAGAAAGGAAATAATGACCAATTTTAAATCTGAGTATATGGGAGTTCCCATTGTGGCTCAGGGGTTAACAAACCCGACTAGCATCCATGAGGACATGGATTCAATCCCTGGCTTTGCTCAGTGGTTTAAGGATCTGGCATTGCCACGAACTGTGGTGTAGGTCACAGACGAAGCTCAGATTCTGCATTGCTGTGGCTGTGGCATACGCCAGCGGCTACAGCTCCGATTTGACCCCTAGCCTTGGAACCTCCATATGCCATAGGTGTGGCCCTAAAAAGCAAAAAAAAAAAGGAAAAAAAGCACTAAGCATATGAGTAAATGCTGCTCTATCTGCTTTAGGTATTAGTGTAACAAAACATCATTTAGTCGGTGTTCTAGATCTCTTGAGTTCTGATTTTTGAAATGAAATGATATTACATCTCAGAATGGAATTGCAGCTTAAATTAAGAGCTTTCATTGGAATTTTGGCTAATTATTTTAAACTTGCCATGTAAGACACCTTCCAGTGTTCTAAATAGGAGACCATATCTAAAGACCCAAAAAGGAGTCATTAGTTATCATTGTTTTCTATCTTTTCATTCCTCTGTTCCATAAACATCTTTTGGATACATTAATCAGATTGTAAGATGGAGATGAAATGGTCCTATTTCTAATTACAGTATTCTACATGCCTGCTTCAGTTTTTCTCATCAGAATACCAAAACCAAGGTATTAAATTAAAATGACAAAATTATTTCTTTGATGATAGATCTACTTTCATTTTAGAAACTAGCTTCTCTTGGCTGCCAACTTTCTATCATTTCTTCCTATAAATATACTTGGTTTCTCATGGAAATATTGGCTTGGTTTATCTGGTTGATAATAAAATATATTTTGTGATCATGCAGAATGCAAATGACTAAGGCCTCTAGCACCTCCCTTAGTCAAAATTCATCATTCCTTATCACTTACATGCAGAATCTAAAAAGTGGATTGGAGTTCCCGTTTTGGCTCAGCAGTAACGAACCCAGCTAATATCCATGAGGATGCAGGTTCGATCCCTGGGTTAAGGATCCAGCGTTGCTGTGAACTGTGGTATAGGTCACAGACACAGCTCGAATGTGGCTTTGTTGTGGCTGTGGCATAGGTTGGCAGCTGAAGTTCTGATTCCACCCCTAGCCTGGGAACTTCCATATGCCGCAGGTAGGACATTAAAAAGACAAAAAAAAAAATTTAATAATAATAGAAAGTAGTACAAATTAACTTATTTACAAAAGAGAAGCAGACTCACAGGCTTAGAAAACAAACTTATGGTTACCATAGGGGTAGGGAGGTGCAAGGGATAAAGTGGGAGTATGGGATTAATAGATGCACACTAACATATATAAATAGATGAACAACAGGGACTTACTGCATAGCACAGGGAACTATATTCAGTATCTTGTAATGAGCTACAATGGAAAAGAATCAAGAAAAAAAGAGTATAGATACATACGTGTGTGTGTGTGTGTGTGTGTGTATAACCGAATCACTTTGCTCTACACCTGAAACTAACATGCTATTGTAAATCAGCTATACTTCATTTCTAAAAATTTATCATTTCTCAGCCTGATATCGTTGTTTGATTTGATCTTAGAGTGAGTAAAGTATGAACTGTGTTTCCCACCTACATAAAGTGAGTTAACATTTCTAGGTTAACAGAATATCACAAAATTAAATAAAACCATTGCTTTTTAGTAAAATTATGGAAGCTTCCTTTACATGGACCTCCCCTGGGACGTTACCCCAACTGTAACCCCTCTACGGCAGCATTTCTCACGGTGTGGCCTGGAACCCTCATCCAGATTCCTGTGTCCAATTTTTCCTAGATCTACTAAAAAAAAAAAAAAAAAAAAACACTCCTTGGGTAGACTCTGAGGATGCAGTTTTTACAAGTTCTTTAAATTTTATGTATGGTATAGTTTAAGATTCTAGCCACCTGTTTTATAATCCTCCTCAATCAGTAATTGTTATGAAACTAAGCTTGTTATTTAAAATTTGGCATTGTTGGGGGGGGCTGGTAGTCCTACCAAGAAGAAGTTATAAACAAGTAGCAGCACTGAGGGAGTTGATGAGGGGTTTGACCTGTGTTGTCCGTGAAGAGTGGGCTGCGGCAAGACCCAGAGGGCTCCATAGCCAGGTTCAAATGCTCTTCACATGGGGGGATGGAAATAGAAACCAGTCAACCAGTCCTGTAACAATGCAGGTGTCTAGAGCAGTGACCAGTACAAGGAGCCACTCGTTCATCAGGACTCTATCTAAGTAACTGGGTGTATGATGTACTTTCCAGGGGAGCCCTGCCCAGAGAATGGGAGGAGTCCAGGCTCCGTGTCTACCCACCACAGCTCTCCTCGCAGTGACTACGCGACCTACACCAACACCTACACCAACAGCAACCACGCTGCCCCCAGCAGCAACGCCTCTCCCCCCGAAGGCTTCGCCTCCCACAGCCTGCAGACCAGTGACGTGGTCATTCACCGCAAAGAAAACGAGGGCTTCGGCTTTGTCATCATCAGCTCCCTGAACAGGCCTGAGTCCGGATCCACCATAAGTAAGTGGCTGCTTTGTCTTATTGTTCTGGGGGCGGGGATCCTGGACGAGTAGGTCAGAGCGCTACCGTAGTCATAAAGGTGGAGCCTGAGAGTCACAGGCCGTGGCCGCAAATAAGATATCCTTGACGCTTGACTAACCAAATGTTGTTGGCCTTCAGCTCAGGAGGACCACAGCTGATGTCTCCCCAACACCACAACCCCATAAAAACTCTCCATTCATTTTACATTGGGAAGAAAATAAAGCCGAGCGACAGGGGAGTCTTGATGTGAGGGGAGGGATGTTCCTGTTCCATAGAATAAAACATATTAAAAAAACAAACAAGAAAAACAGATAAGCAAAGGATCAGGGGGGAAAGCAGTCCAGGCAGAAACCTTGAGGTGGGACGGTGCTCAGCATCCAAGAAATATACAGAAGAATGTATGATCTCTCATATACGTGGACTCTCGAAAACAGGCAAATGAGCAAATATCACAAAACAGAAATAGACTCATAGACACAGATAGCAGATGTGGTTGCCAGAGGGCAGGGAGGACGGGGAGGGGTGAGATAGGTGAAGGGGATCGAGTGGTTCATCCTTGCAGTTACCAAATAAGAAAGTCCCAGGGATGTAACGTACAGCACAGGGAATATAATCAATAAAGTTGTGACCTTATATGGTTCGTAATCTGCAAAAATATCAAATCACTATGTTGTGTGCCTGAAACTAATATAATATTGTAAGTCAGCTCTACTTCCACTGACTATATATGTGACAGTGGCCCAGTGCGGCTGTGGTCTAGTGGATGATGTGAGACTAAGCCATAGAACTAGGTGGGGACCACACTCTGCAGGGCTTCACCCAGCCTTGGGAGGAAGCCTGGACTAGAGTCTAAATCCATGGGGACCATTGAGAGGTTTAAGCAGTGGACAGAAATCTGACTCATATTTTTAAAAGATGAATACAGCTGCTTGTGGAAAATGAAATCAGAGGGAAGGGATAGAAGCATGAGACGCAGTTAGGAGGTATTTAAAACAGTCCTGTAGATTGCGGTGATCCTTTCGTAATATATGAAAATATTGACTTACTATACCATGCACCTGGACCTACAATAGTGTTGTAGGTCAATTATACTTCAGTGGAAAATAAATAAATAGAATAGATTTTTAAACAAGTAAATAAACATTAAAACAGCCCAAAGGGTCCAGAGACCGCAATGCCTTCCCTCAGGGTAGATGAGCCGGGTGGGGGAGCAGTAGGTGTTTTTACCTTCTGTGGTTTCTCCAAATTGAAGCTTCCAAGAGTCTGCACAACAGGTGACAGAGGTCATGTTTCTCTTCCAATCAATCATCTTTGCAGATTCTCAGTTTCCTCAGTGCTTTTCATTTCAGCAGCACTATTCCAGAAATCACTCAGCAACCAGCAGGACAGAAGAAGTGATAGGCAAACTTGTTCATTTTTCATGTTGAAATGATTTAGTCCGGAATGTGGTGGATAGAAACACCAGAATAGAGGGCATGAAGAGAAAAAAAAAAATCATTAAATCATGTTGTGGTCCTAAAATTCTTATAAATTGTTGTTGTTCCCAACACACGGCGAGGGGAGATTGGGGGACTGCCAAATAATACTTAAGAAATCAAATTGTTGAGAATGAGTAAGAACTTTCTGTGATAAGGTTAGTGTTAGCAAAGCACCACCAGAACTAAATGGAGAGAATTGCTCTGTTTAGCTTTAGCTTTGACAAGTTCAAGCGCGAAAGCTATGGAAGGGTTAAACCTCGGGGAATATGTGCAGAAGCTAAATTACATACATCTGAAAGTACAATTTCATTTCTCCTTTTCTTCGTGATAAGCTGAAGAAATAAATCCAGTCTTTAAGCAGAGGGTAAAAGCAGGATTCTGTCAGTGCGATGGATTCACCAAGATTAAAAGGACACAAGACTATAGATTTTCATGAGTTATATAAACAGTCTTCCAATAATTTACTCTTGGGGAAAATGTTCACAGAGAGCTTTTGCAGCTATTTTAGTTATTCAAGTTGTTTACTGGAGCAGGATACCTAAAGGACTGGAATTAAAGAGTGTACTACCGCAATGACAGTATTAAACATGTACTTAAGGTCTCAGCTTTATTTGAAGTGTGACAGCATTATTGCTAAACATGTAGGGAGATAAGTGTGTGTGTGTGTACACGTGTGCACTTATGACATCAAGATATATAATAGGTAAATGTTTTATCTATTGCAAATAAAATCCATGCATGGGCAGATTTGGAAAACACCCGTTTCAAATGCTTACAATTAACATGTGGATTTTTCTTCCTACCAAGTGACAATAGACTGACCTCAAAAGAATAATTCTTACCATTTTTGAAATGGTGTTATTTTACATCACCCTGGAGAGTGGAAATACATTCTAGAGTTCATGATACTTCCTGGCTTCTTCTTTCAGGTATTTATTTCTTTTCAATTTAAGGAACTTGAAACACAGGTTGCCCTATGATCTATGGGAACACCAGCTATTACACTGATAGTGTGTAGCATTTACAGTCTGTAATTTGCAAAATGCACACCAAAGCTTCTTGGACCTAATGCTGTTTCATGCTTAATTTTCATAGTAATTTTAAAGAGACTGGCTCAGGGTCTCCTCCTTGTGCCCCACATCTGTTGTCAGAATATCAGGGCTTCCTGGGCCATGAGATTGGGAGAGAGTGATGCTAACCGGTACTCAAGAGTCAATATTATTCCCAGGGCTTCTGTCATTTTTCTCTCTGTGTCTTATCTGAGCCCAAGGATCTTGGACACATTTGTGGTTTATTTTTAAGGCTACCAAAAGTCTCTCCTTAGTGGACAGAGCGCTGTTATTTATGCCTTCGTTAGGTGAGGCAAGGGGGTCGCATGGCTGATAGCGTAGGGGCGATAATCAAATCGCCTGGATTTGAAACGTGGCTTCGTCATTTACTAGCTGTGAGACTTGAGGAAGTTGCATGACTTATTTGGGTCTTAGTTTCCTTGGATGTAAAGAGAAGATAACTTTTAACACCTGTGTCATCAGGCCGCTATGAGGATTGAATGAATTTGCACATGGAGGTGCTTAGAACGGCGCTGGCTCAGTGGGAGAACCAAGTATGTCACTGTCACTGTCTAGACCAGTGTCCCTCCTAGGAGTTATCAGTGCGTTCCATCAGCACACTCTTCTTGGAGAGAGCAGAGGCTGTCAGTTCAATCAGCTTAGGTCAAGGCCGCCCTCTATCCCAGAGCAATCAGATCTGGGAGCAGATGAGGTCTCTGAAGGCCAGCTCCCCTTCCCACCTGCTGCCCATCTGGAAGCACAGTCTCCCCTGCCCTCTGTGCCCCCCACCCCGGCCCCGGGCCGATGGTGGGGGGCAGTTAGAGCAGTGGCAGCCATGCCAGTCCAGCACGGTGGACTTTCACCAAGGTTTCAGGCTGGAAGTCTCCCCAAAATTCCCTAAGCAATAAACTAGGAAAGTCATGGTAAATATTAAATTTCATACTTGAAGCTGTGCCTTTTAGAATCTCCTGCAAACCTTATGTCTATACTGAATAGATGAGAGAAGAGAGGCCAGGTGGAGAAGCCAATGTAAACTTCCCCACCCTGCAGACAGAGGAAGCATTCCCTTTCAGAGCTTCTTCAGCCCAGGCAGCAGATTTGCAGATGTTTAACCAACTGAGAACTTGGAAAGTGGAGTTCCTGGCTTATTTATTGCCTGGTATGTAGTAGGGCTCTTTTAAAAACCTCATATATTTGTTTCACAATATTATTTCCCCAAAAAATGTTTTTAACTTTTTTTTATATTATTAATATAGTTAAGGAGCATACAACTTCCTTCCAAAGCCAGTGACCTGGGAGGCCAGCTATTGCTTGGGAGTAGACAGAGGTGAGAAGCCATCTCTTTGATGTGCAAAAATACCCTTCCTGATTTAAAGTGAGAACAGGCAAGTTTCCTGAACATTTTTGTCCTACTATCTAAAATATTAAGTTTTTTTCAGGCCTTAAAATTGAACTGAGGGAAAACAGTAGTTTACGGACCAGAGCCTAGGACAAGAGTGAACTGTAACAGGCAGTGGCACTTAAATTTCTTTAAAAGATTCAAAGATTTATATAGGAAAGTGTTCACTGCCGTGTTATTGATAAACATTGAAAGTTAGAAATAATGTTAAAATCTTCTCTAAAACTAGAAACGTTGATATATTCAGGAGGTTCAAGGCATTTTCTGCCATTGACTGACTGTTGCCGTGCTTGCCGAGGTGTGTACCCAAGATAAAGGCTCAGCTAGCCTTCTGACTCAGAGTCGATCAGATGCTTGCTTTATAAACATGTCCCAGCGGCCACAGGCAGTGGGGTTGACAGGTCAGTCTTTGGGCCTCCCCAGCTGAAAGTCTGAGTCAGGCATCCAGGTTTTACTGCAAAGTTATAACCTTGTCAGTACAGGTGTGCTTCCTGCTCTGCCCCCAAAACCTGCTTTCCCACCAGAGGTCCCCCAAGAAAGGCTTTGGCACAAGTGATGAAACAAAAGTGACCTTTATGTCCTCCTCTTCTAAAATTGGCGAGGAAGGTTATGTTGAAATGCATGGGGTAGACATGCATGGGCAGCTTGGACATCTGGGGTGGAGTCTGGCAGCCTGTTGAGGGAATTCAAAAACAGAGGCAGGCCCCTAACAAGCTGTGAGGTGGGACATACTCGGGACCACAGCCATCTAAGCAGCACCAGGAAGGGAACCATCGTTTCAACCCTTACTTCCTTCATTCGTGTTGTCCCGATGACACAGGTTCTGGGTTTTTTTGTTTTTTGTGTTTTTGTCTTTATTGCAAGCCACTCACTTGTCAGCACACTGCTGGCTCTTCACAGTCTTTCAGCTCTGTTCTGGCGCTGAAAATCTCTATGTGTGCACTTGCTGGGGCACAGGTTGGAGTACAGACTAGGCCTTTGCTGACGTTCCTCAACACCCACTGCCATCGGATGTCCTAGGAAGGAGTTCGTTACCTCTGGTAAAATGTCCTGATGACTCTCAAAGTCCTTCGTGATGCCCACAGGCCCTGGAGTTGAAAAGCTATCCTAGAGATTCAGAAGCTTAGCAAGGGGAGCTTCTAGGATGTTTTAAGCATAATTCCCTATAAAGGATGAAATAAAATTGAACCATCAGTAAAGCAAGTTAGGATTTTTTTTTTTCACCAAAATTCACCCCACCAACCAGTGCAGCCACTAAATGGTCCTTTTGATACCGGCACAGTTTCCCCGGTCCCTGTCTCACCATAAAAAGGCATTGGAACTGTGGACATTTGACAAATTTATAAAAGTGAAAGTACATTTTCAGAGAGAGAGAGGGGACTCACATGTGCACAGGTTAAAAAAGAAAGGAGCCGGACTCACTCTGCAATGGTCTTTATACCCCACAATGTAACCTGAGTGGAGACCCAGTTTGATCTTCTGATGGGTCTTGGGCAGGATACCTTCTCTGCGTGGGGAACAGGTTATGTGGTGTCTGGTGGCTGGTGAGGAAAGGGAGACATTCCTTCTCTAGTGGGGAGTGAGCAGCCCAGGCTGGTCAAAGTGGGGATAGGGGCATTACCATGAGACATGGCCAGAGGCTTTGGGGTTTAATCTCCTTAAAGGGGACTTGAGGCCTCTAACATTGAATTCAGGAGAGGTGCGAATCAGAGCCAAAAAATGAGTTTCCTGTGGCCTTGCCCTAATACAAGGGCATTTAAACTAAATGAAAAGTGCATTGGACAACAAGTCTGAGTCTCTCTCCTTTATCCACTGACTACCGTGTCCCTTGAGCTAGTCACTTGGTCTTCCTGTGCCCCTTCTTCATCTAAACTATGAGGAAAGATGGTCTTCATGGCTTCTTCCAGCTCTGATTTATATTATGCCATGAGGTAGTATGGAAATGAGATATTAGGTTAGTTTTGTCTATGCGTGAAAAGCCTTGAGTAAGTTTGAGACCTGGATCATATTTTTCATTGCCTTAGTTACCATTTTAAATTTTGTTACTTTCATTTTTGATTACATTTGCAAGATGTTCCTAACACTTTTATTTCTTGTATTCAGCTTCTCCTCCAACAAGAAATGGTCTGAAATAAGCACTTAAATGTACTAAACTAGCTCCCCTTTTAAGGCATTTTAAGGCAATATTTCTCTCCTTCTTTTACTTGTAAAATGATAGCATTTGTATATCACACTGTGATAAATGGAATGAGGCTGCAGGAGGCAAAAGTAAACCTCCACAGGGGGTCCCACCCACTGTCTCACCCAACCCCTTCCCCTGGAGGCAATGGCTGTCTTGGCACAGCTGTTACCTTAGATGATACACTCCTTTTAATGGCCCACACTTACAAAGGTTTGCCCTAAAGTGAACCCTCTGAACATCAGCAACCAATAAGTGCCCCATCTTACACTTCATTAATGGTTTGGGTTGTAGCAGGGGTTTTTTTTTTTTTTTTTTTTTTTTTGGGAACTCTCTACTGAAGTTTGTTCATTGATTTCCTTAAAAACACAAGTAATTGGTGCAATTAGTGCTAGTGCTGGGACCTTGACCTTCTCTAAGTCATTGCAAACTGACTTATCAATGCCTCATCCCCAAAAAGTCATTGCTGGAAAGTTTCTGAAGTTTTACTCATGGGAACAAGCAAGTGAGTGTCAGGTCTGGTATCAGAGGATGGTTTAGAATGTCCGGTCCTTCTGCGTTATTTCTCAGTTCTTGTCCATGTGCAACAAAGATTTATAGGTACAGGCAGTCTAGTGTTTTAAAAGTACATTTTCAGAGAGAGAGAGAGAAAATGCTCACTTGCATGCAGGTTAAAAGAGAGGGCCCTATTCCCTTCAGAGCTGTTTTTATATTTCCCCATGATGACCGAGTGGAGACCTAGTTTGTCCTGCCCCAACCTCCCTGCACCATGCGTAAAGGCTGAGTGTTGTTTGATCTCTGTATGGGGAATATTTGATCCTCCGATTGGTTTTGGGCAGGGTACCTTATTTGCAAGGAGAACAGGTTATATAGAGGAAGGGTGAGGAATGGACAACTTTCTTTCCCTAGTCAGGAGTGAGCAGCCCAGACAGCTCAAGGTTGGGGAAGGGGCATTACAATGAGACATGGCTAGAGGCTTTGGGGTTTAATCTCCTTGAAGGGGACTTCAAGCTTATAACATAGGTACCTTGGTTTCTCTATTTGTCACTGGTTTGCAAAAGCCAATTCTGAAAGTTTCGTTTCAGAATTCTTAACCAGCTCTGTAATATGCCCTTAATCCTTAAATGAATCTCTTCTTTGGATTCCTTCAATGACATACTGCTTTTGCTCTGAGTTTTACGCTGAGAATAGTTTACTCAGAAGGCATAATGGGACCACTCACACTGTTAACGTGAGTGCTTTTATAATTGAAGAAATACAGTGGGGCGGGGGACACTGAATAAAATGCCAGTTTTCTCCCAAATATCTGCCTTCTAAGTGTAACCTATGAAACCATAAAATAAGAGTCTTCATAATCTTTTAACCACTCTGCATACACAGAAAGATATTGTGTTCAGTCTGCACTGATGTACATATATTTTAAATCAAACCACATTTATTTGTATAATTTCTGCTTCAGAAGAGAGCTGGGGACTAGGGTATAAGGGGAATGCAGCTTCTAATGATGCAGAGTTCATCAAGAAAGGCGGTACTTCCTATCATGCAATCCAGCCTTCCCATAATGAGTCCTTGACCATAACACCCCTGACAAAAATATCTACAGGGTAAGTTCAGACACATCTCTGTTACATCCAAGATCCTAAGTAATGTAAACACAGCCACTTTTTGCCAACAGCTTTGCACTGTTCCATTGCATCAAAGCTGGTTTAGTTAACCCCAAAAGACAACTTTAGCTTTCCTGCCCATGTTTTGGTTGCTGTCGCTTGGAATAACTTCTCTTATTCACTAATAAATGCTATCAAGCGTTCTCCCAGGCACTGTGCTAAGAATCTTCCATTGCATTTAATTTTCAGAGCAACCCTGTGCCCAAACAATAAACCCCTCTCACAAGCAGCTCAAAAATCTCTTAATCTCTGAATGAGACTTTGCCTGACCCCTTATTCTCCTTTCTTTCCAAGTGTTTTCTCCAGTTCTTATATGGAATTTCTTTTTCTTTTTCTTTTTAATTTTATGGCTGCACCCAAGCCATATGGGAGTTCCTGGGGCCAGGGATTGAATCCTAGCTGCAGCTGTGATCTACACTGTAGCGGCGGCAACGCAGGATCATTTAACCAACTGTACCAGGCCAGGGATAGAACCCAAGCCTCTGCAGCAACCCAGGTGCCTGCAGTCGGCTTCTTAACCCAGTGTGCCACAGCAGGAATTCCTGGAATTATTTTTTGGGGGGAGTATGTAAACCCCTTGATTGTTGACTGCTCTCCCTTCTATTACCATGTGTTATTATTACTGTTGTCATTTTACTTTCCATATGTTTATGTTTTGCTACCCCTAAAGAAATTATAAATTCCTTAAGGGCAAGAAATCATGACATTTCTTGGAATCCCTCCCAGTTCCTGGCAACTTATTTTTCAAGGATTTGTCATGTAATATATGTTGATGGGATTGCACTGGAATTTTTTCCAACTTTTTCAGAATAAAAGTGTGAATGTTCTCTGGTCTAACTTTCCATACACTAAACCTAGCTGTTCTGTCCTTTAAAGGCAGCAAGGCGAATCTCTAAGGGGCAAAGAACTTGGGGGAGGAAGTATATGCAAGCTGGTTCTTGCCTTGCACAGCATGAGAAATTACACCATAAGGAAGTGAAACAATGTCCCAGAATCCAGATTTCTCTTTGTTGTTCTCAGCCTGAGTAAATGATTCTGTACTAGCTCAGAGCCTGGTGAAGTCTTAGATGAGAGAGACATCTAAGAAATCAACTGGGTGCCTCTGGGAAGCCCTCTTGTTGTGAGCATCTGGGTTGCAAAACCCTTGTCCTCAGAAATGCCAGGCCACCAGCCTCTGTGTGCTCTCTGGTTCACCTCATTCTGACACAGACTTTTCCGAAATCGCCATCCATCTTTGTGTACACCACCTACCTCAGCGATAATGATATCATCCTAAACAGGAAGGTTTGGATGGCATCCCAAGCTCCTTAGAAAAAAAGGATGACTTCCTTTTATTTCTTCATCTCACAATCCTCATTAACAAAGTAGCCCATATCAGTTCCAAGTGAACAACTTGTTAATCACATTACTTCTTTATTAGACCATACCCAGCTAAAACCTTTTAACTAGGACCTATTTTTTAAACTCCACTTGTTTTTTCAGTCGTGAGCATGACTGGTTTTGTTCCCAAATTAAAACCTGGCTGCCTAGGTCCTACCAGTAAGCAGACAAGCAAACAAACCACACACATAAAAAATATTTTGCATCAAATTCTAATCACTCTGATATCTAAACATCGATGCAGATGCGTCTTTTAACTAAAATGGAAAGATGAAGGTACACATTTTACTCTCTTAGCACTAAGAAATTTAAAGACCATTAAATTGTAAAAAAAATAAATAAATAAGTCTGCAGAGACACATCATCATTTTTATTTATTCTCAAGAAGAGGAGCAATGCAACCTATCAAAAAAAAATCTGTGAGTGCTCACAGTACATTTTTTTTTTTTACTTCTACACCATGTTTCTTATTTGAATGGACCTCATAAATCATAAGTTTTCCCCACTAGGAATCATTTTTCAGGAGGGCTTTATTATTATGTTCCAAATCTCTCCCAGAAGTGGCAGAAGGTAGATGTGTGGATGTCTTCTTAGCTTCAGCTGTCCCATTGTCTTAAAACTCATAGGTGGGTGATCAGTAGCTGTTTCCTCTGCGCTTGTATGCTGCAGCCCCTTGATGTTCACAAGATGGTACAGGGAGATTGCACCTGCAAAAAGAGCCCAGACTTTGTGTGCACTGTCCCCCTCTACCAGTGGAAAATGCCCATCGCCCTCCCATGGGATTCAAATGAATTCTGAGCTTGCAGTTCACTTTTTCAAAAGACACATTTCTTTATAATCTATTCAGGGCCTTATGTTGGATTAAATTCTCTGGAACTTTTATTTTTCTTCTTTTTTTCCCAGCATTCAACCACATAAGAAAAGCTGATTCCACATATACAACTATTTTAAAAGCATGTGTTAAGCGAACACTGTGCTGTTATTTATCACCTTTTTTCAGCTGCGTTGGAGTGTTATTAGAGAATATTTTCCCCAGTTGGACTGGTATAGAAAGCATTTCTTTTTCTGCCCCAGCTTTGTCCAAGGACTCGGGGAATACCTCTACCCAGGGAATACCTCCTTCCTGCCATACGGAATCCTGGCGAAAAACTCTCTTTGTTCACTTTGAAGTTTAAGCTCAGTTTTTTTTCCCCAAACAAGTCATTGCCAGTCTTTGGGTAGAACACTTCTAGAGTTTAATCAGTCAGCCTGGGTGTTGTTCTGGCCAGTTCTGGGTGATGATGGCTGTGTGGAAACAGTGCCAAAGCAAATTAACTGAATAGCGGGACCTGCTACTGATCCTTTCCTTTTCCAGGCTAATATCTTCCAGATCTTATTTCTCTAAACCAGGCAACGGTTTGCTACACAGACATGTCCAGATGTTGGGCACTTGATGAGCCCATCTGCTTTCAAGGGTTAGGTGCCCCAAACCTTCTGTTGAGAGACCATTCATAAGAAAGAGTAAAGCTACCTACAGATTCATTGGGAAAGGAGAGTCTTCTAGTAAGTAAGAGCACATAGTTTAAAAGGTATTCTGGGAGTTCCCAGCGTGTCTCAGTGGTTAACGAATCTGACTAGGAACCATGAGGTTGTGGGTTCGATCCCTGGCCTCAGTCAGTGGGTTAAGGATACAGTGTTGCCATGAGCTGTGGTGTAGGTTGCAGATGCGGCTCGGATCCCACGTGACTGTGGCTGTGGCTGTGGCTAGCGGCTATAGCTCCAATTAGACCCCTAGCCTGGGAATCTCCATGAACCTCCCTATGCCACAGGTGTGGCCCTAGCAAAGGCAAAAAGACCAAAAAAAGGAAAAAAAAAGGTATTCTGGCAGAGAGCAGTTGAGATAACATGGGGTAGAAGAATATTTCGACTTAGAAGTCTTCATTCAAATGTTTTTTAGACTTGCCAGATGAACAGCAAGATGAAAACTAGGTTATATTCTTGTTGGCACTTGACAAAATTAAAATATAATAAAACCTTTATGGTATTGGTTGCCAAGTGTATTAATCCATTCAGGCATCTACAGCAGGACACCACACTCTAGTAGCCCATAAACACCAGTCTACAGAAATTTATTTCCCATGGTTTGGGAGGCTGGAAAGTCCAAGATCAAGGTGATAACAGATTAATTGTCTGGTGAGAGCCAGTCCGTAGATGCCATCTTCTCACTGTGCCCTCACATGGTGGAAGGGGTACAGAATATCTGTGGAGTTCCTTTCATAAGGGCACTAATCCTATTTATGAGGGCTCCACCCTCAAGACCTGATCACCTCCCAATACCCCACCTCCAAATACCTTCAGTTTGGGGGTTAAGATTCAACATGTAAATTTGGGAAAGACATAAACATCCAGTTGACAGCTGACAGTGATGCTTCCTTGTTTTGAGTGGCTAAGAGAAGGCTGACAGTCATGGCTTTCAGCATCAATCAGGTTAAATGCCAACAAGCTTTAAAGCAGGACTCTGAGTACCTAAGTTCATTTCCTAGCTGAGCTTATACACAACGATATCTTTCACTCTTAAAAGACTAAGGCAAACTCTAAACCAAACATGTTTTGCAGATGAAAACTTGAATACCTCAGGCCCTGCCAGCTGCCACTGCTAAAGCTTAGCTCAGGTTCTAGATTAGCACTGTGCAGGAGAACTTTTTGCGTGACGCCAGTGTTCTCTTCCACACCGTGCAGTACTGTGGCCACTAGCCCTGTGGTTATGGAGCACTGGAAATGAGGCCACTGTGGCAAGGAATCAGATTTTCAGTTGTCTTTTATTTCAACTAATATAATAGCCATGTGTAGCTAGTAGTTACCTGGTCAGACCGGAGCATTGCAGTGGCCTTTAAGTGCCCTCCCTGCCTCCAGCCTTCTTCCCACCTTCTGATGCTTCCGTCCACCTTCACACTGCCGCACATGGTATGCTTTCTAAAACAAGTCTGATGATATCACTCAACTTTCCCAATCCATTAGTGATTTGAGATTTGGCTGTAAAATAAATTCCAAGCCCCCGGCACAACTACATCTTTCATGATCTATCTTTTGTTACCTTCGTCCCGGGTCTCAATATTTATCCTCACTGTACCCCTGTACCCACAAGGCCAGTCCTTAGATCTGTTCCTTTGTGAGTCACATCACCTGTGCTTGTGGTGCCTTCCCCATCCCACCTGGAAAAGTTCTGTTCCTCTTTTAAAATGCAGACCCAGCGGCATTTCCTCTCAAGCCTTCCCTGACCTCCTTCTCTCTTTTCTTCACACCCCCTTTCTCCTGCTTACTCAACTTTAGTTCTCTTTATCTCTATTTCCATACAAAACCTTCTCGTTATCCCTCCATGATATTTTACTTTTCTCCCATTTTTGAGGTTTAATAAGAGATAGTAATTTTACCCCTTTTAGTCTATTGTTTGTGAATTTTGATAAACATGTTTGATTTGTAACTACTTCCACAAGGAAGTCAAGCCCTCCGCCTACTCCCAGCCCAGGGAACCATAGATTTGTTTTCTCTTTGATAATTTTGCCTTTTCCCGTATAAATGGAATCAGACAGTATGTAGCCACTTAGCATAATGCATCTTAGATTCAGCCAGGTTACTTCATGTGTCACTATTAGTTCCTTTTAAATTGCTAAATAGTATTCCTTTGTGTGAATGTATTGTGTGAATAGTATTCCTTTGTGTGAAGTTTGCTTATCCATTCCCAGTTGAAGGAGTATTCTGGTTGTTTCCTATTTTGAATGGTCATGAATAAAGCATGTGTGAAAGTTTTCATACAGGTTTTAATCTGAAAATAGGTTTCCAGTTTCCATATTTCCATTTAAATACCCAGGAGTAGAACTGCTGGTTCATGTGCCACCAATTTCCAGAGTGACTATTCCGTTTCATATTTCCCTGGATGAGGGGTTCTAGTTGCTCCACCTTCTTGCTGCCTGTACTTAGTGTTTTCAGGCTTTGTTGTTGTTGTTTTAAAAATCTGTCATGCCAGTAGGTAAGCAGTGGTTTCCCTTTGCATTTCTTCCCTAAGACTTAAGATGTTGAAGATCCTTTCACGTGCTCTTTCGCCATTCTTTTATCATCTTTTTCACTTTGGGACTCTTCCATTTAGAATGTAATCAGTATCTCGTTGTGGACAAGGAAACACATTTTGAGATTGGTCATCCCTTTTTTTTTCACATCTCATTCATTTCTCATGTTAGAGTAATAAAAAGCATTTGATGATCTCACGTGATGTTATTATGAAGACATATGTCTGCTTAGTAAAAATGCAAACATATAGTTATTATGCTTTAAAGTACAAGGGGTTAGAGAAAATACATGTGAACAAAATTCAGATGAAGTTAAAATGTGTCATATTGGGATAAGAAAGATAAGGGTAAGAAAGAATAACTGTATGCAGTGATGATATTTTCCTTTTCAAATAAGAAAACTCTGACATGATTTATTTGGCCACTCAGAAGTCACCCTACAAGTTGTGTTCAAAGTTAATATATGATCAAGAACTCCTGGCTCCTGAACACTTTCCTTGGGGGCCTATTCATATTTAGTTTTATCCCGTCATGCAAAACTGCATTATTTCAAATTAAACCCTGATATACCCTGTTAGTGGAACTTTGGCTTCTGTGGGAAACTGAGCAGCCAATAAATATGCATGTAATCTTCTGGATAACATATTGAAAAGGACAGCTGGCTCAGGAGGGATCATTTGCCCGGTTTAGTATCTGTTTCCATTTACATTAAGAAAATATTGCAAGAAGTTATTATCTACCCAAAGGCTTAAGGGAATACAGTGAAAAGCTGATATTGTACCTGATTGCTTTTGACATTTACCTATTGTAACAGGGAAACTGTGTGAAGATAGCCAAGTAACTTCTTATAAAACACAGTTTCAGAAGTTATAAAAGGAAAATCGAGATGGCAGAGATAGAATACACTGCATCTGTAAAAATGAGAAGCACGACTTGTCAGCAACACCTGCTTGTAACTATCAACCATTTCTACTGGGCCTGCTGAGAAATTACTTGAAAGCCAAGTACATTGATGGGTGTGAAGTCTCAAAGGCAGTCAAGAAATACAGAGGAAAGAAAGTGTGGTTTCATTGAACATTTTAAACCCAATACCTGGGGTTGGTGAAATATAATTTTATGACATTTTCTGAACTCTTGAAAAGAAATCGTTTATTTTTTATATTTTTTCCTGCCAGGGCTACTGGAGACAATGAGACTTTTAAAGTTTGGGTACATAAATTATTGATAATTTTTTCCAAATAGATTCCAGATATCTAACTGGTACACCAAAATATTGATTGCCGCAACTAACTTAAATATTTTCAATTTCTAATTAATTGTATCATTAACATGCATATCTCCTCCCATTTCTTAGACACGAATAAAACGGTAGTAGATGAAAAGAAAGGAATGAGCAAAGACCAAAAAGTCACAACTCGCTTTGTAGGACAAAGGAAACCAAAAAGAGAAATGGATAGCCCAAATCTGCTCAGTTTTTTAAGAAACTCGGAGCAGCTCAGAGCTTTAAAAACTCAGCAAAGAATGAAGCATAACAACCATGACTACCAGACATGAAATTTTTATTTTTAAAACAGAAAAACAAGCAAACAATAATGAAAGAATACTAAAAGTAATGAGATAAGGGGACAAAAAAAGCTTCAAAGATTACTCACTTAAATAAATAGAAAGATAGAAAGTAGTACCATCATAAAATAAAAATAGAATACTATAAAAAGAGAACAATATGAATAAGGAAAGAATTCTTAGAAATCGAAAACATCTTGACTGAAATTAAAAATTCAACAAAAGGATTGAAAGGTAGAGTAAAGGAAATCTCACATGAAATAGGACAAAAAAGAAACAGAAAATATGAAAGAAGTGGTCAGAAAATTAACAGATCAATAATGGAAGCCAATATCTAACTAATAAGAGTTTGAGGAAGAGAGGCCAGAGAAACAGAATGGAAGTTATCAAAGCAATGGTATAATAGAAGTTCCCTAAACCAAAACTAAAAGAAATGTCTCCCTACTGAAAAAAACTACGCTAAAATCCATCATTGCAAAACTGTAGAACACAAAAAAATACAAGGAGTCTTCAGTATTTCCAAAAGGAAGAGGAAAAGGAATTAGATTGTATGCAAGAGGAAAAATATCCTGATGAGTTTAGGTCTCTCAGGAGCAACACTAGATGCTAGAGGACTATAGAGCAATGCCAGCAAATTTCTGAGGAAAACGATTTTTTTAACCTCAAATTTTATACAACAATCCAATTCTAAGCTAGAATTCTATCAAATGAGAGCGTGTAAGTAAGTGCTGAAGAACTACTTTCTCCCATGTGCAGCTTCTTAGGAAGGTACTGTAGGATGTGCCTTAGTGAAATGAAAGAGTGAATCAAAAGAAGATGCAGGGTTTACGGACCTTGGAGAACAACAGGAATTCCCCTGAAAACACTGAGAGGGGACTTGAGGGCAGCTGACCCTCCTCTGAGAAGGAAGTCTCCACAAGACGCAACTGAATAGATGTCTTGAGCAGCTTTTGGGATGTGGGGGATTAAGGATATAGAGATAGCATATTATGGAAGAAAAAACTGATACAATCAGATGCAGTGATTCAGGGTGAGGAGGGAAGAAAACTGTACAAGAAAAAAAAAAGAAACAAGGTCACAAAACACTACCATGAACAATATTCACATGGTAAAAGTGAAAATCATGACAACTGAAAACAGTGATAAAACTATATTGGGATAAGGAGAGAAGGTGGGGTGCAGGGTGAGAGTACTAAATCCTCTGTCATAATAGGAAGTTAGTAGATATGGATGCAAGTTGACAAATTGAGAAATAGCCATATAATAATATAATTTAGAAATATGAAGAGGAAATTAGAGAGAGTGGGGATGATTAGGTCAGGAGATGAAGGGTTTTGTCTTTATAAAAGCATTTGTCTTTTTTTCATTTGTGCATATATTAGTTCAATGAAATTATTTTTATTGTAAGATATTTATAATCATTAGAAGATAGTACTATATTCTGTTTAGTTTCTTTTTACATCATGACATGAATTTTGAAATTTTCATACAATCTCTCTTTTTGTACAATAATCCAGTATTTTCTAGTAATAACTGATAAGCCCTCTGTAATAAATTATAAATAAAAATGACTTATTCAGGAACTAAATTTGTCATTATAGAATTGAGCAACTAACCCCTTGAAAGTAGATTTGCATGTTTGGAATAGACATATAGTGCCATATATTTACCCTGTGGCTGTTTTTAAAAAGGAATGAAACAGCTTGTTTTTTTTTTTCTGTTCTGCAGAGAAGAAACCTTTATAATATTTTAATATCAATAACTCTTAAGTTTTTGTGTTATTATTGAATCATTTTGCTGTCTGGTTATTTGTAAGCAAAACATACTGGAAGCCATGCAATTTTACTCACTAAAATTACTCAAATTGAGCAACACAGAATTTCACCTTCTACCCCATGACTGGAAAATCCTGAGTTGCTAATTTAACTGGAGTGAAGGAAATGTATATCCTTTTCAGGGTCTTTGAAAGGAAATGAAAAAAAAATGCTGAACAGAGTTGATATGTGACTTAGCGGGACAAATTTTCTATAGCAACTTTCAGACCAAGACAGGTTAAAAAAAAAATGACTGCCCCAGCTACCTAGAAATTAGCAAGGTAAAAGGTGACTTCTTGGGATATACAGAGATGTATCTCTACAGAAGAGAAAGGCTTAGGTATCTTGAAATGGAACCATTTCTCCATTCTTCCTCTCTAGCTCAAGACACGCACATGCGTACACTCCTGGCCACCTGCAGATTTGAGTGCATGACTATTCTGAAGTTTCTTTAGTTCCTGCCACTCTCAGGTCTAGATATTTTGTCAGTTTATGAAGAAATTAATCATATGCAAAGAATACACAAATTCCTTGAAATGTGGCAGTGTACATTAAAGTCTGTTTCATGAAAGATAAAGAAAGATATTTGCTTTGTAGGTGCTCAATAATGAGTGACTTATAAGAGTAATTTTCACAACAGAATAACAGAAATAAAGTCATGTTTAGGCCTCTTGAACCAACATGTGAAGAGTCAAGGATCTTTAAGAATATACTTAGCAGAAATTATTTGGACTACCTCTTCTCATGATGTGCATGGGAATGAGAAATGCAGCCATAGAGGAAAGAAATGGTTTTTCTCCTCCCCCCATCACCCTTTGTGATAATGTTTTAATGTTTCTTGGTAGCTATACCATATTCTCATTTACATCCTCCATTGCAGACACTAAAAGCAATGGAGTGATATGAAAAGTAAACGTATTATAGATAGAGCCATATAGGAAAATGAGGACTCAGTGGAAAATGAAAATGTGATGAGGTCCTTATTCAACAATTAAGAAAGTCAGGATGGTGACAACACACCTTTAAACCAAATACAAGCCCTTTTGAGTGTGGAGACCTGTGTGGTTCTGTGAAACTGGTCCTATGTCTTCATGTCCACCAAACCTTTCCAAACGAGGAAACCGTGCTAACCCCACTGCTTGTTCCAGGATAGGACAGTCAGGTAATGGATGATTACAATTCCTTATGCAATGAGAGTTCTTTCACTTACCAATTCACTTCCTCATGCAATGAAATTTCTTTCGCTTACCAATTCACTCTCAGCAAAATAAAAACGTACAAAGATATGGCTGATGAGCATTTCTTTCTCTGCAGCCATGTGGTTAATACTTTCTAGATGGTGCTTCCTGTTCTTAGAAGCATGAGTCTGGCTGGCCTTCCAAATTGCCAGTGGTAGCGCCCTCTTTCCATTCTCCCATGTGACCATCTGCTTGTTACCCACTGTAGGGTAGCTAAACTATTCAGCCACGAGAGAATGACTCATGGGTGCTAAGGGGGAAAAACACGCTTTTGGAATATGCAGTCCTTAAAACACCAGCTGCTCGATTTTGGGTCTTGCAACTCATTTGGCTGTGAATATCAGGGAAAATGTTTTCAAAATTTTTGGAAAGCCAAATTTTACAGACGTCTAGAGGAAAACAAGTCATGCGCTCTGCTGCTTCTTAATTTTACCACAAACTTTTTAAAAAATACCAAACAAATGTTTTTCCCACTTCTTCACCCCCCACAACCAAGAAGAGCTCTTTCTAAGGACACTGTGTCACAATCCAGAAAGGGACAACATTAGCTGAATGGGCTTGTCATCATAGAACATACTCATTCCGGACTTCTAGGAAGGAGAGAGAGAAAATAGGCAAGATTAATACTAGGCTCAGGAGTTCCCTTGAGACGTGGCAGGTTAAGGATATGGTGTTGTCACTGCAGCAGCTCAGGGGCTGCTGTGTTGAGGGTTCAGCCTCTGGCCTGGGAGCTTCCATATGTCACAGGCATGGCCAAAAAAAACACAACAACCAAGAAAAAAAAAAAACACAAAAAAAAACTGGGCGCTCTGGTTTCTGAATGCAAAAGAAAAAGGTCAGGATTGGAGTTCCCATTGTGGCGCAGTGGAAATAAATCCGACTAGTATCCATGAGGATGCGGGTTTGATCCCTGGCCTTGCTCAGTGGGTCGGGGATCCAGCATTGCCCTGAGCTCTGGTGTAGGTTGCAGATGTGGCTCGGATCCTGTATTGCTGTGGCTGTGGTGTACGCTGGCAGCTGTTGCTCCAATTATACCCATAGCCTGGGAACTTCTATGTGCCATAGGTATGGCCCTAAAAAGAAAAAAAAAAAAATCAGGATTCATCACCATGTATTAGACAGAAGCGCTCTGTGGCAGTTACTCTTCTTTTCTTCCTGTATGTTCAGTGTCCACATAGAGGAGCCAGGCAAAGGCATCTTACCTGGAATCTCAGATAGAGAAGCAGTAATGGTGAGGGCTGGAGAGACCTCCTACAAAGCATCCTCTCCAGGCTTCTCCCTCCATGGATTTGTTAGCACCCTCTTTATCACCATGCATTTCTCACTAACAGAGAAGCCTCTTAGCCTCCTGACACTATGCTCTCTCCTCCCCCAGCATGACGCTGCCTTTTGCTTATCATTCTCTGAGTCCACGCCTGGACTCAAGAATTCTTCCCACCTTTCTACTCTTGTTGTATGTAACCTCTAGCACAGATTTGCCATTTGTGTTTTGTTTGAAGCATTTTTATGTCATTATCCCTAGTCTCCACAACTGGACTAGGAGTTTCTTGAGGACAAATAACACATATTTATTTTATTGCTGTCTTCCCTACTAGACCTTGTGTCTCTTACTAAGAACAAGCTATACAGAAACGTGTTGTCGATAGAATAATTGATTCTCTTGCCCTTTACCCACACTTTTAAAGCTAGGCAGTAAACAGTTTTTCCCAGATTATTTCAAGAAAATCAGCTGGATGGAGTTCCCTGCTGACCTCACAGTTAATGATCTGGCATTGTCACTGCTGTGACTCAAGTTCGATCCCTGGCCTGGGAACTTTACCTGCCATGGGTGTGGCCACAAAAAAAGAAAAGAAAATCAGCTAGAAACATCCAGTTTCTATTTTTTTTAATTGTTCAATGAATTTTATTATATTTATAGTTGTACAACATTCATCACAACCAAATTTCATAGCATTTCTATCCCAAACCTTCAGTGCATCCCCCTACCCCCAACCTGCCTTATTTGGAAACCATAAGTTTTTCAAAGTCTGTGAGTCAGTATTGGTTCTACAAAGAAGTTCATTGTGTCCTTTTTTAGGATTCCACATGTAAATGATATCATTTGATGTTAGTGTCTCATTGTCTGACTAACTTCACTTAGCATGATAATTTCGAGGTCCATCTATGTTGCTATAAATGCCATTATTTCTTTCCTTTTAATGGCTGAGTAATATTCCATTGTGTATATGTACCACATCTTCTTTATCCACTCCTCTGTCAAAGGACATTTAGGTTGTTTCCATGTCTTGGCTATTGTATAGAGTGCTGCAATGAACATTGGAGTACATGTGTCTTTTTGAGTCATGGTTTCCTCTGGATAGATGCCCAGGAGTGGGATTGCTGGATCAAATGGTAATTCTATTTTGAGTTTTCTGAGGAATCTCCATACTGTTTCCCACAGTGGCTGCACCAATTTACATTCCTACCAACAGTGTAATACGGTTCCTTTTTTCTCCACACTCTCTCCAGCACTTATTGTTTGTAGACTTTTTGATGATGGCCATTCTGGCTGGTGTACGGTGGTATCCCTTAGTGGTTTTGATTTACATTTCTCTAATAATGAGTGATGTTGAACGTCTTTTCATGTGTTTTTTGGCTATCTGTATGTCTTCTTTGGAGAATTGTCTGTTTAGATCTTCGCCCATTTTTTGATGGGGTTGTTCATTTTTTTGGTATTGAGCTGCAGAAGGTGTTTATAAATGTTGGAGATTAATCCCTGTCAGTAGCTTCATTTGCAAATATTTTCTCCCATTCTGTGGGTTGTCTTTTCATTTCGTTTAGAGTTTCCTTTGCTGTGCGGAAACTTTTAAGTTTCATTAAGTCCCATTTGTTTATTTTTGTTTTTATTGTCATTACTGTAAGGGTGAGGTCTGATGAGATGTTGCTTTTGTTTTTATGTCAGAGTGTTTGTCCTATGTTTTCCTCTAAGAGTTTTATAGTATCTGGTCTTATATCTAGGTCTTTAATACATTTTGAATTTATTTTTGTATATGGTATTAGGAAGTGTTCTAATTTCATCCTTTTACATATGGCTGTCCAGTTTTCCCAGCGCCACTTATTGAAGGGGCCATCTTTTCTCTATTGTATGTTCTTGCCTCCTTTGTCATAGATTAGTTGACAGTGTGGTATTAATTCTGGGCTTTCTATCCTGTTCCACTGATGTATATGCCATCTTTGTGCCAGTACCATACAATTTTGATTACTGTAGCTTTGTAGTATAGTCTGAAGTCAGGGAGCCTGATTCCTCCAGCTCCATTTTTCTTTTTCAGGATGTCTTTGGCTATTCTGAGTCTTTTGTGCTCCCAAACAAAGTTTAAAATATTTTGTTCTAGTTCTGTGAAAAATGTCCTTGGTACTTTGATAGGGATTGCATTGAATCTGTAGATTGCCTTGGTAGTATAGTCATTTTGATAATACTGACTCTTGCAGTCCAAGAGCATGGTATGTCTTTCCATCTGTTCATGTCATCTTGATTTCTTTCATCAGTGTCTTATAGTTTTCAGAGTACAGGTCTTTTGTCTCTTTAGGTAGGTTTTTTTCCTAAGTATATTATTCTGAGAACTTGTACACGCCATGGGCATGGCCACAAAAAAGAAAAGAAAAGAAAATCAACTGGAAACATCCTATTTTTTAAAAAGCATTTTTTTTTCATGCCAGATTATGGATTCTAAACCCAAACTAATTTGCATTGCCTGTTTAAGCTTGTAACGTGGTGGATAACCTTCACAACTTAATGGAACTGTGAACTAATGAGAATTTATGCTATTTATTGCCTTTGAAGTATTTATTCTTGTCACGCTTATTTCAGAAACTTCTCACTTGCAAGTTTGACATGATTGATAAGAAATCTACTTTTCTTGTCTAATATTTTTCTCCATACACAGCTCCACCTTGTGGGATCTACTAATAGGGAGATAACTGTAATTAAATGTAAACATAAGTCACAGTCTCTTCCTCCTCTGAAATGAAGATAAATATAAGACAACAGGGGAATAGGAGGGAAAAGTGTGTGGGGGGGGGGGTCTGCTACTCCCTTCCACCAGGATGGTGCAGCTAAAAGTTTCATGAATAATCCATCACCAAAAAGTTCAGAAGGAATATACCACCAAAGCAAGAAAAGTCCTCCCATCTTCCTTATGGGAACCAACCCAAGACAGAACACAAGAGTTCATTGGCTGACCAATGGCTGAATGAGCCTGGATAGAACATAGTAGGTACCAGAAGAGAAACCAACAGCCACAATGTAGAATTGTTGCTTTCTCCTGTGGTTGTGGCTAGAGACCCAAAGAATCCACGGCTTTAAAATTAATTTAGAGAGCATCCAGTCCAACAGATTATGTCTGAATGTTCCTACCAAGGCAAGCATGCTGTGTTGAGCAGTGCCAAAAGAATAAATTCATCCATAGGAAAATAGAAAACATGTTGCAATGTAAGTGTTCAATAGTGTTCTACACAGAAAGAAATAGGGGGGAAAAAAGACAGGCTCCTTTTCCCATAACTTATGTAGTTTGCAATTAAGGAGAAATTTCTATCTAGTAATACGTTGTCTCCTTCCCAAATGTCAGTATGTCCAAAGCCGCATGACATATTGCAACTTTTCCCAAGTATCTGTGTATCCTAAGCACACTGTGTCAAGCAGACCAATCCAAAGACTTGATTTATGTTACTGCCTGACAGATGATGTCTGGAAGGCACGCCATCTAAATGGACTGTGCTCCAGCAGTTACCTTAGTCATCAATTCTCAGAAAATTAATGAGTACCATTCATCCCAATAATAGAAACCAAGGTCAGGGCCTCTTCCATGCTCTGTAATTCCATTAGCAATGCACAGAAAGCACTTAGGTCATAAGCTCTGTAGACCTTATAACTGAGCAAATGGAGCTGCGTCTTGTTTTCTGAGAGAATCTTTTCTGAGCACACCCCTTGTCAATGATTTGTTGTACAGCAGCATTTGATGTAGTTACAATGCAGGGAAAATGCTGGTAAAGGAAAAGCAAGGCTGTCTTCAGCTGCCAAGAGCTGCCAAGAGTTTCAAGTACTGTTTTTATTAAAGTAAATGCCAATAGAAAACAATTTTTAAAGGTATAAAATACAATTACTTTATTGATTTTGCAATCAAATACTGCCAACTAGCATTACTTCCACTCATGCATCATTAAAAACAAAAGGATATTTCCTTGGTATTTTCGAATGACGCGTGATACGATACGCAAAAGAAAGTTGGAACTTAAAGTGCATCCTAATTAATTATGTAAACTGGCAATTTAAAAAAAAAAGCATAACTGGTAATTCGGTTCCTGAAAACAATTTTAATAAAACCATATTAAGCACTTCCATGACTGGGCATACATTTCTACTTTGTGTACTCATTCAGATATTATGTAAGCCACTGCATCATTCCATGGGGCTGCCATAGAATTTATTTTAGTTTTCATTCTTTTATCTTGGTTTTTATGCATTTATTTTAGTTTTATGCTACTTACCCTAATAAAGTGAAAAAGGCCTTGAAACTGAGTTATCACCATCCACAAATAATTCTGTTTATAATGAAACTTTTATTTTGAAATCCTGAACAGCACGCTTTCCTAAGCTAAGTCTCAGCAGTCATTCCCTCATTCCTCATAATTCAAATTGTTTTCACCAGCCATGTATTAAAAAAAGAAGGGAGTAACCTAAAGATTTGAAGCCTGGCTCTGACTTTTGTTTTTACGACAGTTAAATAAGCATGATTATTAACCTTACATAGCTATTTCATATTGTAGCTGTAAGGATCTAAAATAAGTGCTTATTATAATTCACTCTATCCAGGCACTGTGCTGGGCACTTATTTTACAGCTGAGCACATAAAATATGTGTGATTGTGTCTGTGTATGAAATCTTGTTTTGAAACATTTGGGTTTTATGCCCAGTAAATTCTAAATGATATTCAGTAATAGAGGAGAGCAGAGGCATGAATAATTCAAAACAGCAAATCATCCAAATACCATTTGCATGTGTTTTAAAGTGTATTTTTTAATTTCATTTCAAATGTGAGTGTTTCTAATACCCAAAGAAATTACTTCAAAGGAACGACATCATGATGTGAAGTCCTCCCGAAATGTGATCTGAGGAGCTGTCCGATTTCCCTGCTTTCTCCTCTCCCCTCCCCTTCTCACGCCTTGCCTGTCAAAAGACAGCTGCCACAAAGAACCCACTTCAAGCAAAGCTCCTGCCTCCCATTCCCGTCTGGATCAGGGCCCTGGGTGAAACGTTTCTGATTCCCTCCTTAGTGGCAACCTGCATTCACCAAATGAAAGCACTAGGTGCCCATGGAGTACTCAAGTGGAGAAGTGGAGGGAGGAGGTGGTGACCAAGAGAGGTAGTGTGGTGCCCTGGTCAAGGGCAAAGGCTGTGGAATCTGACAGGCTGGGATTCTAAACCCTGGTCAGCCTGTGGGACCTTGGACATACTGCTGACTGTTTTTGTCTCAGTTTGCTCCACTGTAAACATGCAGTGATAACACTGTCAAGTATTTCATATGGTTTGTGAAGAGTTAAATTACATACATTTTAATGTAGTTATAACTGTGTGTGCACGTGCACGTGCGCACACACGTGTGTGTGTGTGTGTGTGTGTGTGTGTGTGTGTGTGTGTGTGTGTATAAGGCTCCATGTGGATAATGCATTATGCAGAGAAGAGATCTGTATTATGCTGATTTCTCTTTGGATAATAAACTCTTGCTTATAAGTTGATGTTTTCCCACCAAGACCTGAAATATCTTTTTTTGTGTAACCAGATGAAAGCAAACAGAGTTCTTGGCCTCATCTACTATCTATACTTTCCCGCAGACTTCTCTCTTTCCCAAATGAAGCTGTTTTCCTAGGTTGATACTTAGGGAATATTGCTCTGTAGTGAGCTTTAGCTGTACTACTTAGGTTTACCCCATGTGGACAGAATTCAAGCTGGTGCCTTCACACACACATCAATAGTGATATCTGGAACTTTTTTTTTTGGGGGGGGTCTTTCCTAGGGCCGCACTTGCGGCATATGGAGGTTCCCAGGCTAGGGGGTCTTACAGGAGCTATAGCTGCCGGCCTTCACCAGAGCCACAGCAATGCGGGATCCCAGCCGCGTCTGCAACCTACACCACGGCTCACGGCAACGCCGGATCCTTAACCCACTGATCGAGGCCGGGGATCGAATCCGCAGCCTCATGGTTTGTAGTCGGATTCGTTATCCACTGAGCCACAACGGGAACTCCTGAAACATTTTTAAATAATAGCAATAAAAAGAATTAAAGAAAAGTTAATACTTACAGATCAGTTCTTTTTTTAAACTTTTATGGAAGTATATTTGATTTACATTGTTGTGTTAATTTCTGCTATATAGCAGAGTGACTCAGTTATATTCTTTTTCATATTCTTTTCCCTTAATATTCCATAAGGTATTGAATATAGTTCCCTGTGCTATACAGTATAGGACCTTGTTGTTTATCCATCCTATAGACACTAGTTTGCGTCTTCTAATCCCAAACTCCCTATCCTTCCCTCCCCCTTTGGCAATCACAAATCTGTTTTCTATAACAGATCAGTTCTTAAGGCCAAGCATTGTTCTAGTCACTTTGTGTATGATTGCTCATTTAATTCTCAGAACTGTTCTGTGATGTCAATGATATTATTATCCTAATTTTATCATTGAAATCCAGAAAATCAGAGAGGTCAGGTAATTGTCCAAAGATCAGGACAGATAGCAGTATTCATATTATGTATGACCAGAGAGGCCATTTCATTTACTGACTGTTCCAGGACATTCTTGAACATGAAAGGGGGCAAAAGCAGGGATGGAAGTTCACTCTATTTATGGTTGAAAGCCAAACACCTTGCAATACCCGTATCATTTTATACAATTAGTGAATGAATGAGTTCTTACTACCTTTCTCCTTGAGCAGTGTATTGTCCTAAGACCCTCAGATGATCATTAGTATGCTTTAAGTAATGTGTTCTTAATTAAAGCCATTCGTGCTTGTGGTAAATAAAAATGTGTCCGAGCTTTCGACACGATGAGTTTCACTTCAGAGACGCAGGTTCAGCCAATATTTTCATATGCTACCTATAACCTTTCACAACAGAAATATGACCAAGGTACTGGTTGGTTAACTCTCTGATTGTCCTTTCTTACCGTGGTTATTAGCTAATGTTCTGCCTTACACTGTGACACATACGGAAGATTAAGGGTTTAAGGAGCAGAATCCCTGGAGCGTAACGAATGGTGGAGAGTGTCTCTGCCTCTTTGTGCAGATGAAGCCAGTCCCTGACTTCCACAGGGAGAGCAACAAGTCACCAACAGGCAGTTTCCCCGCTGGTGCTCCTGTCTGGAAGGGAGAAAGGAAAGGAAACAGGTTTCTATATGGTCAGCTGCTTGAGGGTACTTTTAGGGACACTGTGCACTGCTGATGTCTTACTCCAGAAATAATCACCTGGTAGGAACTCAAGCATTAACACTGACTACAAGTCAACCTACTAGAAAATCTAGATCCCCATGAACCTGGTTCTCCCCACATGTATAAATAAATAATGAAAAAGAAAATACATTTTCGTTGTTTTAAAGACACATACTATATTTCATCAATTTTAATGCACATTTTTCGTATTAGAAAAAATAGCATCTTACATCAAAGTGTCATTAATTGCCAGAGATGTTGTTCTTTTCTTTCTTGTGGTTCATAAAAGAAAGGTGTGTCTTGGGAGTTCCCTTCGTGGCTCAGCAGTTAATGATCCTGACTTGGATCAAAGAGGATGCGGGTTTGATCCCTGGCCTCACTCAGTGGGTTAAGGATCCAGCATTGCAGTGAGCTGTGGTGTAGGTCGAAGATATGGCTCGGATCTGGCATCGCTGTGGCTCTGGTGTAGGCCAGCAGCTGCAGTTCTGATTCAACACCTAGCCTGGGAACTTCCATAAGCCACAAGTGCGGCCCTAAAAAAAAAGAAAAAAAAGAATGGTGTGTCTTAGCATCAATGAATGACATCTTAGATTTTATGAAATACGTTATGTACCAAATATTAGCAAGATCTCAGTACCACTTGCATTAAATCAAAAAGAAGAAGTAATAGTTGAAAACTGCATCAACTTTTGTAGGCAGTTGGTCACAATTTCTTCACCAGCTGGCTAATTCCCATATAAACAAATATTTCTTCCCTTTCTTGTTTTCTCCTCTCAGTACAGTAAAAAAGGGTAGAAATTGTTCCCAGCACTTATCTTATCTTTCCATATTGTCTTATTGTCTATAGAGTGTGAGCTCTGTGAGCACCGTGTTCTGCCTACACCTGTGGTTCTCAAAATTTTGTATGTATTGAGGTCTCTCATGGAGCTTCGTAAAAATCCATTATCCTCACCTGCCTGAACTTCCTGATTCACAAGGTCTGGGATACAACCCAAAGAGGTGTGTCTTTAATCCTAGAGTGATTATGATTCACTCCAAGTTTGAGAACCCTTACTCCATGGGTTTGGAATTGAACCCTCATTGCAAAGGACTTGAATTTAAAAACTCTGGTCTCAGCAGTGTACACAGGGCTACCTTCACTAGGAATGACTGCGATCTGAAGAGGGAAAAATACTGACAAAAGGAAGAATTCTGACCTTGCATTGTTTCTGTGTGGCTGAGTCTCAAAGGTAGAGCATGTGTTAGTAATGCCACTGACACCTGTTTCTGTTGGGGAATTTTTTGTAGCCGTGCCACATAAAATCGGACGCATCATTGATGGAAGTCCTGCAGATCGCTGTGCAAAACTAAAGGTGGGAGACCGGATCTTAGCAGTGAATGGCCAGTCTATCATCAACATGCCTCACGCTGACATTGTGAAGCTCATCAAGGATGCAGGTCTTAGTGTCACCCTTCGCATCATTCCTCAGGAGGGTGAGTGCCTAAGCCGGGGTCCCGGAGCCCACCTGGCTGAGCCGGTGTGGTGTCAGAGCATCAGAAGTGGGATGCAGAGATTGCCTCTTTTGCAAAAATTCACACTCTGTTGCAACCCATATCCTGTTTACTCAATACAAGTTTCATTCAAAGATCAGGCTCTGTAATGTTGCAGATAACTAGTGTGAATCCCAAGGCACTGGGTGATCCAGTCATTCCCGTTGATCCCAGGAGTACTGTTTTTATGGCTCTATTAAGCCAGAACCCATTCAGTAGAGGTGACAGAGTTACCAATCTGAAGGGGAAAAAATATTCATGTTAACAGTTAAGCTCTGGAGGATTCTTCAAAGTCAGATGGATTTTGAAAAGCTTGAGGAAGTTTTGTGGTATAAAGAGAGCTCATTTAGAAAGTCTTGCATCTGATAAGAATTTTAAGTTCCCACTTAGCCTTTGGAATTTCTCTGTACAAGGACTCCCCCCTGAGGCTTGAGAGGTAGTGGGCATCGCAACTCACAGCTATGCCTTAAGGGGCCACGAAATGCTGCGCACTGATCACCATCGATTCTCCATTTCCAGACACAGTGGGTTCATTACTAGTTTGTAGCTACCGATTCATCAGTGGCATTTGGGAATTCAATCTCTGGAGCTCACTGGGCAGTGGCCGCTGTGTCCCACATGGAGAGGGATAGGCTCACTCACCTTGGTCCCTCTGTTTTAGCTCCTGATTTCTTCTGGGGACTATCTAACAAACAGACACCAAGTAGCCACCTGACTTTTAATATAAAACAGTGGTTCTCAACAGAGGTGATGTCTCCTTGGGGACATTTGGCAGTGTGGGGAGACATATTTGGTTGTCATGATGGGGGTGGGGATGCTGCTAGTGTCTAGTGGGTAGAGGAAAAGGAAGCTGCTAAGCATCCTACAGTGCTAGGGACTGCCCATGCAGTGAGGAACTGTCTGGCCCCAAGTGTCCATGGTGCTGAGGATGAGAAGCGCTGATACGAGTGGAGAAGAAATTTTAAAATTTAGGGTATCCCAAGGATGGGACTGAAGAAAGGAAAAAACTCCCAGGGACCCTCCCCCCCCCCCAAACTCATATCTGAGACGAGGAAGAGAGAAAGAGACAGAAAAAATAAAATAAAATAAAATATAGGGTGAGAGCAAAGGAAAGGGAGAGTGGTTTATAAGGGAATGCTAATAGATCACCTCTTTTTTGTCACCCAACAACAACAACCACCACAAAGTAAATGACTATTTTTTAACCTGTTATCTGCATGCAGCATTATGTATAAAACATTCAATAAAAACTGAGCAAAATTGATGACAAAAACATCTGACTTGCTTCTCCCTCTTCCAGCCTGAAATGTCTCCCTTTTCCCAGTCTAAAATATGCTTTTATTCTAATACATAAAGATAATTTCAGTTGAAAATCTGATGCTATCGCGGGAAAGACTAGCAAGAAGCTATTTTAACAAAGAACAACTTAAGAAGCTTCCCTGTGCGGTATTCTTTTTTTTTTTTTTTTTTCTGGAGAACCATGGAATACAGAAGATTATTAGGCAATAAGACTAACAAGGAACCAGAGATAAAACTGTGAAAAGCATTTACTTCTATCACGGTTAATTCCTTATCCAAACTTTGGTGTACGGGTAGGACTTCTCATTATAACCAAAAAGTGGTGACTGAAACATTTTCTCTCAGCAAGTAATACTGGAACAGATAGAATATATTTTAGCACGTACTCCTTTGAATTATTTTTTTCATAGCTTCAGCAAGTTTTTTATCCTAATCTTTTGTTCTGACAGAAGGACAAGAGATTCTCTTCCTAACCTTGTTCGGCAACCTTATAATTAATGAAAGAATACTAATTCCAGGAGTGGTATTGGAACTTGCTAAATTTAAGCTACTGTTTTCAAGGCTAATAGAAACTAGAGGAACCAAAGTCTTGAGTCATGGGAGGAAGCGGAGGAACGACCTCTGTCCTCTCCTTGCCCTTAAGCAAATGCCAACCTAACTGCATTCGCCTCTTTGGCTTCCCATTGCAGAGCTCAACAGCCCGGCCTCGGCACCCAGCTCAGAGAAGCACAGCCCCCTGGCCCAACAGAGTCCTCTGGCCCAGCCCAGCCCGGCCACCCCCAATAGTCCTGTCACCCAGCCAGCTCCTCCTCAGCCACTTCAGCTGCAAGGACATGAAAACAGGTAAAGTGTCTTCTGGCTTTTCTGACTCTGACCAGTGAGGGAAGTGGGGAGAGGGAGATTTTCAGACAGGTCAGGACGCAGGCAGGAGAGGCTTTCATAAAGCAGAAATTGCCGTGTGCACCACTGTGTGATTTTGAGATTCTGTGTGTGTTATGGTTTCACTAGCATCACAGTAAGAGCAACTTTCCTGAGGAAACAATGAGGGGTTGCAGATGCGTAGGGGTTAACTAGCTGGAGAGCACATTAATGAGAGTCCAGTCAGAGTGTTATATACAATACACAATAGCATACGCAGAAGCCCTTTGGCAGAAGGGAGTATGCAAGCATGAAGAAGGGAAATAAGGCACCTGTAGTGGGGGAGCGGGACGGGAGCGTGGTTTGAGACAAGCCAGTGAGGGTGCTGGGAACTGACCTAAAGCGTATCATTGGCATGTTAAAGATTTGGATCTTTATCTTGAGTGTAGTGAGAAGTCAGTGGAGGATTTTAAGCTGACAACTGACATCATCAGATTAGCTTTTCTTTCTCTTTCTTTCTCTCTTTCTTTCTTTTTCTTTTCTTTCTTTCTTTTTTTTTTTTTTAGTGACCACCCTTGAGGCATATGGATGTTTCCAGACTAGGGGTCGAATCAGAGCTACAGCTGCTGGCCTACAGCACAGCTCACGGAAACACCGGATCCTTAACCAACTGAGCGATGCCAGGGATCTAATCCACATCCTCACACTGTGTGGGGTTCTTAACCCACTGAGCCACAACGAGAACTCCGAGATTAGCTTTTTAAGACCTTTCAGTTGGCCCTTTAGAGAACAGACTGGAGGTGATCAGGATGGATGCAGTTAGAAATGGCCTCCATGCAGGTGGTGACTCGGAGAATAACTGTGGTATGGACAAAGGGAAGTGTTGAAAGATTTGTAAGCATTAATATATGTCAGTATTTTTACTGCCTTTTTTTCGACCTACCCACAGTCTAATGGGGTTGTCCCATTCCGCATCATGAACTAATGTGAATAAGGCACTTTGAACCCCCAGAATAACAGGATGCCATAGAAAAACAACACTGTCTTCTTATTGAGACTTCTGTGTAATGAGGAGCTTGGGTTAGATTGAGCCATTAGAGAAAGAGATGAAGACATGTTCCCATGTAGTTTGTGCCTCTCAAAAGAGAAAAACAGAACAACCCACGGGAACATCTCTGAAAACAAAACCCTTGCTGGTCTTTTCCATGACTCTAATGTTTCCTGAACATCTTCTACCCATTTCCTGCCTCCCATGTTGGTATAGATGAAGTGGGACCCAGTTTTCTGAGTCCCAGAACTCTCCAGATGCATCATTTACACTATTTCAGAGCAAATATTTTCCCTGTGCCACAAGTGTTCTTTTCACAACGCCCTGTTCTATCCTCATTCTCCAATTTGCTTTCACAGAAAAGCTAATCTCTGTTGTCCTCAGCTGTTTATGGTTTTAATATAGTCCAGAGAAGAAAAAAGACTAAACCCCATAAGGCAAATGATACAGAGGCAAGAATTTAACAATCTTTAAGAGAAGTATGTCCTGAGTGCCTCAGTAATAAGTTCCAGATGTGTTTGCTTTTGCTGCGAGTTTTTTCAACAGATTGCACTGCTTTCCTAGGATTCACTTGAGACTTAGGAAGGACTCCAGGCTCCAGCAGCCTCAAGCCAGCTTCAGACTCTTCTTCTTGGCTCTGTCACAGTCGTTTCACCTCCTAGCCACAATTCCATCTTCCATTTACAGAGTTAGATTTTCCTGGAATGGGGCCATTGCTTCTGGCCTTGGGGTGGGTTATCCCATCCCTGGTGGATAATAGTTCAGTGAGGAGAAGAACATTTGGGTGAGGCCACTATTCTGTTCCCATCAGCTACTAGTTAGTCACAACCAGGACTTAGCCCCTATCACAGAAGCAACAACCTTCGGATGTTTTCTTTTGCCTAACTGCCAGAGAAAATATTTCCTAACTCTGGAACTAACAATTGACCTGATCCAGGAGTTCCCATCATGGCACAGTAGAAATGAACCTGACTAGTATCCATGAGGATGCTGGTTTGATCCCTGGCCTCGCTCAGTGGGTTAAGGATCTGGTGTTGCTGTGAGCCATGGTGGAGGTCGCAGATGGAGCTTGGATCCTGCGTTGCTTGTGGCTGTAGTGTAGACCAGCAGCTGCAGCTCCAATTTGACCCCTAGGCTGGGAACTTCAGTATGCCTCAGGTGTGCCTCTAAAAAGAAAAACAAACAAACAACAACAACACAAAAAACAATTGACCTAATCCAGTTTTTTTTGTTTGTTTTTTTGTTTTACCTTTTTAGGGCCACACCCACAGCATGTGGAGGGTCCCTGTCTAGGGGTCCAATCAGAGCTGTAGCTGCCAGCCTACAGGACAGCCACAGCAACTCTGGGTCTGAGCAGAGTCTGTGACCTACACCACAGCCCGTGGCTTAACCCACAGAGCAAGGCCAGGGATCGAACCCATGTCCTCATGGATACTAGTCGGGTTCGTTACCACTGAGCCACAACGGGAACACCAACCTGATCCAAGTTTTTATAAATCACCAATATATTTGCCCAGAGTTCTTAGCTCTTTTTGTTTCTGTAATATTATGCCTGGAAAGTGCCCCTTCCAATTCTAGGGCCCTTTTCCTGGCACTCAGGTTTCCTGGCTTAACTTTTTCATTATTAGTAGGAGGCTCTTTTCCATATGATGGAGATATTCTATAATCTTACAGAAATGGGAGCCATGTTTCTAGCTGCATTTAAAGATGGTCATGGTATCAGAGAGAAACTCTTTGCCTTTTTCTAGATCAGGCTACAGATGTCTCTAAGACAGCTTGTATGCCAAGCACGCAGTACAAATTTCCTAGTAGTTCATTTGTACAAGAAGTGCCCACCTACATGTCAAATTGAGCCAGTTTCCATGTTAAAGTGGGATAAAATAAAATGACAATCTGCTTGCAAGTTTTTATCTTAAGGAGTTTTATCTTATCTTGATACTCTTGAATCGGCTTCTTCCTAACACCCTGCACACCTCCACCTGTTTCTCTGTCTTTTAACATCCTTTCGGTGTCTGCTCAGGAAACAAAATAATTTTAATATGAATATAAGCAAAACGCCATTCAAGGAGAAGCACTTATTGGAAATAATAAAGAGCTGTCATGTAATATACTCAAAAACGAAGTATAAATAGCAGAGTTCACCTTCCCCAGTAAAAGCAATCAGCATTTGATGTGTTTTATATAGCAAGGTCAGTGGAAAGCACTGGAAATGAACTTCTTTCACAGACTTTGTATACTCGATGCTGAAGACCAGAAGCCATTCTTGAAAGGCCTACATGAGGCAAAATCCCACCATAAGACCCCCTACCACATACACAGCATTTCTTGGTTCTGGAACTTGTTCATACTCTAAAATTCTGCTAGATTTTACCATTAGAAATCTGGTTTTATCATCTTTAAAGTCTCTAATAATGGAATTAAACATTTAGAATAGATAAGCCCTACGGTCCTACTATACAGCACAGGGAACTACATCTAATCTCTTGGGATAGAACATGATGGAGGATAGTACAAGAAAAAGAATATATATACATGTATGACTGGGTCACTATGCTGTACAGCAGAAATTGACACAACACTCTAAATCAACTCTACTCTTATAAAAATAAAATAAAAATTTAAAAAATAATGAAATTAATAATTATAAAAGTTACACTCACATACAACCTACAAAGGGTTATCCTTTCATAAGGAAAGGAACTTTTGAGAGTCTGAGTGTTTTTTTTTTAAATTAATCCTGAGTTTTCCTTAAAATAAAGTGTTTCACAAATTCAAAGTTAACAGCTTTTGCCCTAACAAATGTGTCCTTCACTTAAAGGTTATCAACACTTACAAAAATTGTGTGTTTCTTATTAAAGAATTCCTCAATGTATAGTTCATTGTACAAGCCTGACCCTTGGCACTGGTATCAAATGAAATACTGGAATGCAGGCTTGGATGACACCTGTTACAAGTTAGGACTGTCCCTGTTTCTAGGCTCTGAGGAGCCTCTTAACATTCCACCCTCTTTTGTGTCACCTCATGACACATCTGGTTGGAAACGAAGCATGTAATGGATATTTCATACCAACACCACACAGATAATGAAAACAAAGTGGCTGTGCTATAACGTAAAACAATGTGACATCTAAAACCACCAAGCAAACAATTTTTAGAATGGAATGGACACACACCGACAAATGTCACCCAGTCCAATTCCCTTTATTTAATTAATGCATTAAGCATCTTATTCAATGTGTATTTTAAAAAATTCTGTTCTCAGCATGCATACTCTCAGTAGGTGAGTGGACAACTTGCTGAAGTATAAAGCAAAGCCTAAATTATGCATCTCACAAAAGAAATGTGTCACTTCTGCAAGTTAAGTAGCAAATGGGAACTACTCAAAGCATTATTAAAATAACTACATTACTAACCCTCTTCCAAATCTCCAAAATAAATACATCTATTGCCATACACTGTTATCACCAAATATTAGATTACATTAATGGAAATTGTTCAGATGAGTTATTCATTAAAATTAAAATATTTAATACTAATCAGACCATAAGATGGTAAAAAAAAAAAATCTAGTCTTAGGTGATGAGAGGTAAAAATTCTATTGGTTTTCTATTGGTTTCTATGTTCCTGACACATTTGAGTTTTTCCTTTTTGCTAAGTATTTACTCAGTTCCTCAAACCCTCCCTATTAACTTTAGATAAAATTATTGTTATGGAGCCCACGCTGTGGCTCAACGGGATCAGTGGTGTATTAGGAGTGCTGGGACTCGGGTTCGATCCTGGCCTGGCACAGTGCATTAAGGATCCACCATTGCCATAGCTGCACCTCAGGTCTTGACTTTGGCTCGGATCTGATCACCGCCTGGGAGCTCCATATGCAACCAAAACTGCAAAAAAAAATTATTATTATTACATAGAATGTAATTTTTAATTGACCTATATCGCTGAGTAGCTCGTTATACAGACAATTGTATAATGAGGCAATGAACTACAAAGTTAAGTGGCTTCTATACCAGGGTGATAATTTGTTAGTTTATCTTATTAATGATCCCATAATGGTAAGCGTTAGCTATTTTAGCCCTTTTTTGGACCTGGGAACCCCTCAGTTTAGAGCAATTTGGATTCACAAAGCAAAACTAAACAACTAGTTTTGGTCTCTGTGTTATTAGTAGCTAGAAACAAGAGATAATATCTTGAAACAAGAACAAGAAAAATGTTAGCCATAAACATTTTTGCCTTCCCTTCCATCTAATGACCATGATAGTATCTGATACTAATCCTAAGAGTTATAGCCTACTATTTAAACCTCCGTATATGTTTCTACTTTTAGCCACAGCCCAATGACTTCTGCCTGATTTGTAGCTGGTGATTATACCTTACTGTCACTCCTTTAACCTCTGTAAGATATTCAAAAAGCCCCAAGCTAGCAGGTTAAAATAACCTTTAATTGTATATTTTTAGAGTATCTAGAGATCACTTCAACCATGTTTTCATGAAGCAATGAATGTCGTGTGTGTGTGTGTGTGTGTGTGTGTGTGTGTGTGTATGTGAGAGAGAGAGAAGAGAGAGCGAGAAGTTGGAGACTTGATTTCCCGATGTTAAGACAGACCATTATTTGGGGATAAATGTGTAAGCCCCTAGATTTACTGCAGCTGCAGTTTTTAAGCAGCCAGAGTAAAAGGATTGTCCTTAAATCCTTTTCTGCAATGTTCTGGTTGACCATCACTTTTAAAGACCTTGATTCCTTAAGGAGTCAAATGACAAGTATACAAAATGGCATTTGTCAAAGATTTTTAAATGATACTTATCATTTAATCTTCTCATAATCCTGAATATGCAGAAGGCCCGAGAAGTGTGGCCTACACAGCCCTGGAGGCCCTGGGACCATTCAAACCTCCTTAGAATGCTGAGGTGCCAAAGCAAATCCCTTTTCCATTCATTTAGTTACAGGTCAGAAGTAAAGGCGAGGCAAGATGTGAAACCAGATATCCGACAGCCTCCATTCACGGACTACAGGCAGCCCCCACTGGACTACAGGCAGCCTCCAGGAGGGGACTACCCGCAACCCCCGCCCTTGGACTACAGGCAGCCTCCCCTGCTGGACTACAGGCAGCACTCCCCCGACACCAGGCAGTTCCCTCTGTCAGACTACAGGCAGCCCCAGGTACCTCAAAGACCCTATCACACTTCACTTTTCTAAGCAGCAAAGCTGTCATACACACACACATGCACACACACACCCCTAACTTTGGTACATTTCTTTTTGCTGCTCAACAGCAGTGAGGGAGAAAACTCAAACCAGAGATATTATCACTCAAGCCTATATGCAATTATTACATCCTTGCCAAGTAAACTGATAATTACAACATAAGCTACGCAGCAGTTCTTTTCATGACCAAGGAACTGTTCTGATCTCCTCAAATCTTTGGAATCTTGTCTTGCATTTTGCTAGATGGAGAAGTCAGATTACTCCCTCTTCCACCATCACACCAGTTGTGACACGTTAACTGTGAGCTAGAAGGAGAACAGAGGGCTTGATCACAGAAGCTTCTCTGATATTAATTGTTTGTTCCCTTTTCTCCCTCACCTTCAAAGGATTTTGATTATTTCACTGTGGACATGGAGAAAGGAGCCAAAGGATTTGGATTCAGCATCCGTGGAGGAAGGGAATATAAAATGGATTTGTACGTGTTGAGACTGGCGGAAGATGGGCCAGCAATAAGGAATGGAAGGATGAGGGTAAGCATTTTCTCTTTTTTCACATAATTCTGAAAAAGAACCCCATTGTGGTATTGGAAGAGTGCTGAAGCCTGCGATTGGGCAAACCGACTTGGTGTAGATGTTGCCTTCTTTCCATTTCGTGATCCAGTTTCCTAAAGGTTTGGCCAAACATTGTCTAAGAATTCTCTTATTTTCCTGCTTATAGCTTCTAACTGACAACCCTCAATATGGTGTTTTACATCTATAATATATATAATATATGTGGTATTATACTATATATATAAATGTGTGTGTGTGTGTGTGTGTGTGTGTGTGTGTATTTCTCTAAAAAGGCAAACTAAAGAAAATCGACCAAGTAAAGAAATCTAGGAAATCACTTGATATTGTAACATGGCTCCATCATTTTTTGTGTGGTTTGAGGATTCACTTTTCATCTGAGATGGACTCTTGAAATTTATTTTTAGTTTTATGCCTTTTTCTTCACATGGCTTTATGTTTCTTTGGAAGTACTTCTTTTGAGTTGGCTGGTCTTTGGCTTTAATATTGGGCAGAAATAAGTAGGAGAAAGGGGGACAAGGCTTCTTGGGTACGTGTCCTTAAAAATGAGAGCAACCAAAAATTTTCCAATTAGAGTGTAGGTTAAGGGTGAGATCTTTTAATGTAATGGTTACTTTAATGATCTGGTTGATGCATAAATGATTCTTCATCTAAAGGTACAAAAGAAAACTTGATAAAAAAAATATAGAACGTCGGTCTCTACATGTGAAATGTCATCTAGGAAGCATGTCGTAAAGGTTAGCATTATTATAAATAAGATCTAGAATTCATTCCTGTCCTTTCTCCTTGCTCTTTAAGTTAATACAGAAAAGTTGTGGTTCTTGGGTTCCAGAGCCTCAGATTCTTTTGCCAGGCTTCACCAACCAACCGCTCCCAGACAGTGGGTTGACTCTGTTGTTCCTACCACCACGTTTGCAATTTCTGTGGCCTCATTTCCAACTCAGTGAATCATCCACAGTGCAAAAGTAAAAAGTGCGTGTGGGTCTATTTTTTTCTCCCTCCCGTCACAATCCTTTGACAACTGGAAAGTATCCAAGCTGGGATTTGAACCCAGACAACGCTGACACCAGAGAATGACAGCCCTTCCCTGATCCAACACCAGCCTTCTCTACCTCTTTCACATGTGGTTTTAGGACAGGTCTCTGAATGGTTTCTTGGCTCCCAGCTTCTCTGTAAACAGAAGGGCACTTTCTTATCATGCTGCAAAATGAACACACAAGTGGTTTTACAAGTAGTGAAACAAAATTAATCTTCGCAGTGCAGGTGAAAACTACACAGCCTAGAAGCCATGAGTGAGATGACCAGAGCTTTGCGGGAGAGTACAGCCTCCCCCCTCCACTGGTGGACTTCAGAGGTGTGGCTTCCAAATTGTCACCACATTTTTAAATAAATGGCTGCTCCATCCCCCTGAGGCATAAAAGCCTAAATATAGAAGTACTCTTACATAAAAAAGAGTACTCTTTCTTCTAGAATTTAAGCCAAAGCAGTAGTTCTCAGTGTGGATGCTGGCATCAGTATCCCCTGGGAACATGTTACAAATATAAAACAAATGAACCCATCTGCAAAACAGAGACAGACCCACGGACATAGAGAACAGACTTGTGGTTGCCAAGGGGGAGGTGGGAGGGAGTGGGATGGACTGGGAGTTTGGGGTTAGTAGATGCCAACTATTGTATTTAGAATAGATAAGCGGTGAGGTCTTACTATACAGCACAGGGAGCTATATCCAGTCTCTTGGGATAGACCATGGTGGAAGATAATATGAGAAAAAGAGTGTGTATATATATATATATGTGTGTGTGTGACTGGGTCACCATGCTGTACAGCAGAAATTGACACAACTCTGTAAATCAACTACACTTTTTTTTTTTTTTGTCATTTTTGGCCACCCTGTGGCATATGGAGCTCCAGGGCCAGGGATCAAATCAGAGCCACAATCACAGCGTAAGCTGCAATTGTGGCAATGCTGGATCCCTAACCCACTGTGCTGGGCCAGGGATTGAACCCACGTCCCAGGGGCTCCCAAGACGCCACCAATCCCATTGCACCACAGTGGGAGCTCCTCCACTGTACTTTAATAAAAAATTTTAAAAGAAATGCAGATTTTCAAGTCCCATCGCAGACTTCCTGAATCAGAAAGAAGCCCTAGGAATTCGGCCGTCAGGCTCTGTTTGTGGGACCCACCTCCAGGTGAATCTGGTACCAGCTGCAGTATGAGAACCACTGAACTAGAGGGAAGCTCTCGTGACACAGGTGGGCTGTGTATGGCCTAGGCTTTGTTCTCTGTCCCCTGGAATCTTGTCCAGGGAGTTTTCCATCCTGTTCCAGTAGTTTACCTCAGGTTCTTAAATCCATGTAAACATAGATTTAGAATTCCGTAGGCAGGTGCTCAATTTTATGAAAGATGCTTTTTCTTCTGGCAGGTGATAAAAATGAGTCCTCCACCTGGGTTTCAGAAAATGGTATTTTCACTTCTTGTCAAAGATTATAAAAATAAGCGATATTTCATCATTTTCCATGTCATTTTTACAAAGCAACATATCCTTTTTGTGTGCAGGCTGTCCAAAAGGAGTTATTATGGACAGTTTTAGATATCATGGGTGTTTATTTTAGACTTCAATATATATATATATATATATATATATATATATATTTATATATATATATTTCTAGCATTTAATTCTCAAAGAAAACAAGTCACTTGAAAGTCACAGAAATTCTATGGGTCAGATTTTACTGGTTGCTTTGATCTTTAAAATAAGGCTAGGGGAGTTCCGGTCATGGCTTAGTGGAAACGAATCTGACTAGCATCCATGAGGAAACAAGTTCGATCCCTGGCCTTGCTCAGTGGGTTAAGGATCCAGCATTGCCGTGAGCTGTGGTGTAGGTCACAGATATGGCTCAGATCCCATGTGGCTGTGGCTGTGGCATAGGGTGGCAGCTGTAGCTCCAATTTGACCCCTAGTCTGGGAACCTCCATATGCCACAGGCGCGGTCCTAAAAAGACAAAAAATATAAAATAAAATAAAACAAAATAAGGCTAGGGATGGGTAGAAGACTTTTTTCTGCTTTTGTGGGTTATATTTAATATTGAGATGTTCGGGGTTTTTCTTACTCATGGATTCTTATAGCACCGATGGAGAACTTGTCTAGGATAAAAAATTCCAGGTCAGGGAAAGGAAGCGTTTCATCATGTGAGTTCAGAGGTGCTCATATTATCCACTGTCTGAATTAGAAAAAGGTTTTGTATCTATATAAAGATCAACATTTGTTCTTGATCATAGCACATAATTAATTCAGATCTTGTTTTCATGTTTATTATCAAATTTAATCATTTAAAGCTAATCTTTTCCACTTTCATTAGTACTTACTAATTAGCAATAACCTTTACTTCACAGATGTGTTTAAATTATTTCAGCAAGGACTGAAATAGATTAATATTTGCATGACTCAGTGGTTTGATTACTTTAAGCTAATGCATCAACTGGATAACATATAGGTTACCAGTTTGGGAATTTAGCAATTAAAGTAATTAGGAACCCATTTTTCACCTCATTGTAAAATTCCCCCTTGATACCATTGGTGCCCATATATATATAGATCCTAAATATTTGTGCAGCTGATACTTACAAGGCAGCTGTTCACTCTGCGGGTATTATGGCTTGGTTTGTAAAGTTCCAAGACTTCTGAGAAAAGTAAATGAACTAGACATTTCACAGGCTATATTAAAAATAAGCTTAGAAAGAAGAGTAGCTAGCATCAGGGTCTTCCCAGCTTTTAAAACACTCAGAGACATTACTCCTAGTTAATTGTGATTCTTTCACCTTCACTGTTAATGCATTATTGCCTCTATGCCCAAACTAAACACATACTTCATGATCAAATAGGTTTAGAAAACACTATAGTTTTTTTTTTTTCTTTTCATCATCAGAAACAGAAGAGAAAAGCCAGGAAAAGATCTGGTAACAAAAGGATGTCTTAGATTAAAATAAAAACAGTAAAATTACCTAACTCAGAATTATTACAGGAGCATTAGGTGATTCTGAAAAATCATTTCCCCTAACAGTTAATGAATTACTGTGCCCGCTGATTAGCGCTGTAAGTAATGCTGCTTTTGAACACTGAGTTAGTGCACAGAGTATTAACCTCTGAACCTGAGACTTTTCCTGGGTGTTTCACATTAGTTTTGGTTATATGACAGGGGTGATATGTGCTTGCTTAATGGTACAAGACTTTGCTAAGACTACAGAGAAAACCAAGTATAGCAGGTGTCAGAGGGGGTAGCTAGCACAGGTGTAAAAACATTCCTCTTACACTGGGGAGTCTAAGAAATGTTGGCACTGATACATATTTTTAAAACATGTCCTTAGGCATCCAGTGATCTTCCCACCTCAGGGGTTCTTTCATGGATCTAGTGAGAGGCAGGTAAATATATCCCAAAAGTCAGTCCCAGGTGAGTTATTTCACTGTAGCCTTTCTGGGCACTTGCAGCAGAGAGAATGATCTTAGCAGAGATCTTTGGCAAATTAGACTGACTTTCAAATTGATTGATAAATACTCCTGTGGGACATGAATTTTTTTTTCATCATCAGAAAGCATTGTATGTTTACTCATTTAAAAAGAAAATACTTCCTTTCCACTTGATGAAATAAGAGTCAGATTGGGCAAGTATCTGATAGTAGTTTTCCTGATAAGGTATCCTGAAAAGGTCGGTAGGTTCCTTCAAAATACGAGAACATGGAGTTCCCTGGTGGCCTAGTGCTTAAAGATTCAGCATCTTTACTGCTGTGGCTCAGGCTCAAGCCCTGGCCCGGGAATTTCTGTATGCTGCAGGCACAACCAAAAATACATATACGTGAACATAGCAACAGCAAACCTCAATCAGAAAGTAGTGGGGGAGGAGTTCCCTTTGTGGCTCAGCAGGTTAAGCACCCGATATAAACTCCATGAGGATGCAGATTCAGTCCCTGGCCTCATTCAGTGGGTTAAAGATCTGGCATTGTCACTGCCGTGGTGCATGTTCCATCCCTGGCCCTGGAACTTACGCATGCCACAGGTGGAACCAAAAGAAAAGAAAAGGGATTGTAGTGGAGAAAATAATGACTCCTCCTGAGGGTCAGATTTACAAGCCAACTCTAGAGAGAGGGGAGAGGATAAAAAAATCTTTTTCAGACTATCAATTCGATGCTTGTTTAAAAAAAGAGGTTCAGAATTCCCTTCGTGGCTCAGCGGTTAATGAACCTGACTAGGATTCATGAGGATGCGGGTTCGATCCCTGGCCTCACTCAGTGGGTTAAGGATCTGGCGTTGCCGTTAGCTGTGGTGTAGGTCACAGAGGCGGCTCGGATCCCACATTGCTGTTGCTGTGGTGTAGGCTAGCAGCTGTAGCTCCGATTAGACCCCTAGCCTGGGAATTTCCATATGCTGCGGGTATGGCCGTAAGAAGCAAAACATAAAAAAATTAAAATTAAAGTAAATAAAATAAAAAAGAGGTTAAAACCCCTTTTATCAGAAACATATGAAAATAACTAAATGAATTTAAAGATTTACTAAAAATATAACTATTTTGATCCCTTCTAAACCCTCAGCCATACTCTCAACCTCCAAAATAAGCAAACATGATGCATTTGTTTTATTAAACTTAGAAACGCTAATTCACATTGTTGAAGCTCAGTGCCTATAAAATAGGAAGAATTATAACTACTATATAGAGTTGTTGGAGGTTTGAGCAATTTTTCAGGAAGTAGTATTGATTTTTCTTACTAAGACAAAGGAGTGAGCCATTAATGTGTGACTGATTGATGATATTGAGAGATATTGATGTCATAAAATAGAACTTAAATAGAATAATGAAGTTAGAATAAATATGGAATATACACCAAGAAAAACTATGTGAAACATAATTACTTGAAATGTTCACTCTATTGGAAAAAAGTAGAGGAGTTCCTATTGTGGCTCAGTGGGTTAAGAACCCGACTAGTATCCATGAGGATGCTGGTTCGATCCCTAGTCTTGCTCAGTAGGTTAAGGATCCAGCATTTCTGTGAGCTGTGGTGTAGGTCGCAGACATGGCTAATATCTGGCATTGCTGTGACTGGGGCATAGACCAGCAGCTGCACCTCCAATCCAACCCCCAGCCTGGGAATTTCCATATGCAGTGGGTGCAGGCCTAAAAAGACAAAAAGATAGATAGATAGATAGATAGATAGATAGATAGATAGATAGATACATACATACATACATACATACATACATACATACATACATACATAGATACATAGATAGATACATAGATAGATAGTATAAAGTCTTGACTTTAATTACTACCTAGTGTTTCAACCTCAATTAATATTTATATTTTAAAAGTTAAAGAGACAAGACATGGAAACAACCTAAATGTCCATCAATAGATGAATGAATTAAGATGTAGTACATGTATATATACAATGGAATACTACTCATCCATTAAAAAGGACAAAATAATGCCATTTGCAGCAACATGGATGCAACTAGAGATGCTCATACTAAGTGAAGTAATTCAGAAAGAGAAAGACAAATACCATATGACATCACTTATATATGGAATCTAAAATATGGCAAAAATTATCTTATCTATAAAACAGAGACAAATCATGTCCTTGGAGAGAAGACTTGCAATTGCAACTTGCAAGTTGCCAGTGGGGAGCAGGAAAAGAGTGGGATGGATGGGAAATTTGGGGTTGGTGGATGCAAACTGTTGCATTTGGAATGGATGGGCAATGGGCTCATACTGTACAGCACAGGGAACTGTGTATGACTGGGCCACTTTGCTGTACAACAGAAATTGAAGAAAACATTGTAAATAACTATATTTTAATAAAAAATAAAATCACAGTATAAGAAGTTAAAGAGACAAAACACAATCTGTAAATGCAGAAAAATAAGGGGGGTGAGAAATAGCCATATAACTGTCATGTCTGATTGCTTTTCTTCAGTTATTCAAGAAGGCTAATAACTGAAGAGAAAGATGTGTGACATTCAGATTTCAAGGGAAAGTAATAGAAAATCTTGAAGGATCTGTTTTACAAAGAATACTGTTTTTCAAGTTTGTAAAGTAGTGTAATAAAGTTGAAAGGAATAAAATTTTCATAAATGATAGATAAATCTCTGGTACAAGCCTTAGGGACACAGTCTAATTAAAAACTGAAAATAAATAGAAAACACAGGCAAAGAATAATGAACATATGAAGTAATTTACTGGTGAAGCCCAGTGAAGCAGGGAGTCTAAGAAATCAAAAGACTCTTGGAGGGAAGGGATAGTTGTTTTAAAAGTGCTTACATAAAAACCTGAGAGTCAAGTTAAAAGACATTTGAGGAGTTCCTGTTGTGACACATTAGAGACAAATCTGACCAGTATCCGTGAGGACACAGGTTCAGTCCCTGGCCTCACTTAGTGGGTTAAGGGCACGGCGTTGCTGCGAGCTGTGGTGTAGGTCGCAGATGCAGCTCGGATCCCACGTTGCTGTGGCTGTGGCATAGGCCAGTGGCTACAGCTCGGATTCAGCCCCTAGCCTGGGAACCTCCATATGCAGTGAGTGTAGCCCTACAAAGACAAAAAAGGAAAAAAAAAACATTTGAAAGGAGATTAAATTTTCTCTTGAAAATTATTTTCCTGCTTCCATAAAAGTGTAATATAGTCCCCGTTTCCATAAAATATGTTTTTATTTTAAAGAAAGATCATCATTTTTAAGTCCATCACCTGTGTAGCAGCTGTCTCTGCATACTTAGCATCACATAAACTTATTTTTAAATGGTTTGTCTTCTGCCTGAAACTCAAATGATGCAAAAGTCAGTCTGCAGTGGGCCTTGGAATCACCTGTAACATTTCGTAAGACTGAACAATGTGTAAAAAAGATACTGCTTATCCATTTCTTTCTTTCTTTCTTTTTTTTAATGAAAAGCCGTTTCCCAGATGACAGCTTCTTATGAATTTGTCACCTCTCCTTCCATGGTCCAGACATGACTAGTCTGTGACTACAAGATAAAAGCATTCTATTTTGTATTGTTCTTACTAAACCTAAAACCATTTAGAAGAATACTTATAACATATAAAATATTATAAACACTAACAATGACTCAAGCACCCCTGAGCCCTTGGTCCAGTTTAAAAAAAGAACATCTCCAATTTCAATGATTCCATTCTCCTCCCACTTTCCAGCCACCAGAGGTAACCAACACCCTAAATGCTGTCATTCCTTCTAGTTTTATCATGTATGTGTACCTCACTCTATCACTTAGCTTTGCACACTTCGTGACCTTTACGTAAATGAATCATACTGTACATGTTCTTCTCTGCGGTTTTCTTTTTATACTTTATATTCAGAACACTCATCCAAGTTGACTCATGAAGCTGTAAATTATTTCATTGTATGAATATGCTACAATCTATTTTAGTTATCTATGGAGAGTTGAGTTTTTCCCTATTAGTGGACATTTGGGTTTTTATCAGTTTTTTTTTGCAACCAGTGCAATCCTTGTACATGTTTCCTGCTGTGCATATGCAGGAATTTCTCTGGGTGAGACTATATGCGTAGGAAAGCATATGTTTAACTTAACTAAATAACACAGAAGTGTTTTCCTAGGTGGTTGTACAAATTTATCTCATACCAGCAATGTAAAAGTTTACATGTGAAATACACATGTAAACTTCTCTGCAGTTTTCTTTTCAGGCTTCTAAATTCTTATTCTGGAGTTGGAAAATAATATATTGTTTAGGTTTGAATTTGCATTTCTTGATTACAAACAATCTTTACCATCTTTTCTTAGGTTTGTTGAGGTTTCATATTCCCTTGTAAACAAAGGTGCCTATTCATATCTTTTCCCCATTTCTGTTGAATTGTTCCTTTTCATGTTGATTATAGAAATGTTTATATGTTCTTGGTGATAGTGTTTCATCAGTTAATGTGTTGCACATAGCTTACCCCAGCTTATGGCTTGTAGTTGCACTTTCTTTATGATGCCCTTTGATAAACAGAAGGCCTTATTTTAGTGTAATTGACTTAATCAGCCTCTTCCTTTAGAGTTTCTGTTTTCTGTGTCATCTTTGAAAAATCATTTCCTAACTTATTTTCTTAAAGAACTTCTACATCTTCTTATAAAAGTTTTATAGTTTTGCTTTTCATATCTAAGTCTTTAATCACCTAGAATTGATTTCTCTGTATAGTAAAAGGAAGAACCCAAGTTCAGTTTTTCCGTATGGATACCCACCTGTCACAGCATTATTTATTGGATAACCTCTCGTTTCCTCATCTGCAGTGACAGCTCCATGATAAATACAATTTCTATAAGTGCCGTGGTCTGTTCATAGATTCTTTATGTACTGTTCTGCTTGATCTGTTTGTCTACTCTACCTTTTAATAACTTTTGAGTTTTGGAGTTCCCTTATGGTGCAGCAGGTTAAGGATCTGGTGTTGTCACTGAATCGGCTCGTGTAGGTGCCGTGGTGCAGGTTCAATCCGAGTCTTTGTGTCTGTGAACATGATGTAGTCCATTTATTTAGGTTTTCCACAAACTGCTTAAATAAAGTTTCATAGTTTTTCCCATACCATACCTGTAAATATTTTGCTAGATTGATTTTCGGCCTTTGCATGTTTTACTTTTGCTCCTGTATTTTTGTGTAATACTAAAATTAAATGTGTTACCAGTGAAAGGAAAGACAGTTAACTTCTGTATATTGATAAGTGGTACCATACAGAATTGCTAAACTCTTATTAATTTAAATAATTATGTGTAACTACCTCTGGAATTTCTACATAAATAATCACATTTAATGAGAGTTCTGTGTCTTCCCTTTAAGTCCTTTTATTTCTTTTTCTTATTTTACTTCATTTACCTGGCTTTTAGTATGCTGCATAGACGTGGTCAAAGCAAGCACTGTTGTTTTTTTTTTTTTTTTTTTGCCTTTTGTCATTTTATGGCCGCGGGTTTATGGCCGCACCCGCGGCATATGGAGGTTCCCAGGCTAGGGGTCTAATCGGAGCTGTGGCCACTGGCCTGCGCCGCAGCCACAGCAACGCAGGATGATCCGTGCCGCGTCTGCAACCTACACCACAGCTCACGGCAACGCCGGTTCGTTAACCCACTGAGCAAGGGCAGGGATCGAACCCGCAACCTCATGGTTCCTAGTCGGATTCGTTAACCACTGTGCCACGACGGGAACTCCAAGCACTGTTGTTTTATCTCGAGTCTTAAAGGGAATGCTTTCACCTTAAACATAATGTTTAATGAGTTTATATAGATAACCTTTATCAGATCAAGAATGTTTCCTTCTATTATTAGTTTGCTAGAGAGCTAATTATAAGTAAATGTTGAGTACTGTTTCTACAGCCATAAGAAGCATCATGTGATCTTTTTTCTCTACAATGCTGATTAATATGATTAATCCTATTAATGAGTTTTATATTAAATCACTTTGATTTCCTCACATAAGCCCTACTTATTCATGATGATTTTTTATGCATAGCTCAAGTCAGTTTTCTCTTATTTCTTTTAAGATATTTTCAGTTATGTTCTTGGATAAGATTGGCCTATAATTCTCTTGTCTTGTAGTTGGCGAATGATTCCAACGGTAGTGTTATACTAGCCTTGTAAAGTGAGAAAGAGCAGTACGTTTTGTTATTGTCATTGATATTGTTGTTTGGAAAAGCTTATGTAAGCTGAGAATTGTCCTTGAATACATGTGGTAGAAAGCATCTGTAACTCTATACAGGTCTAGGATATTTTCTTTGTGTGAAAAATTTTAAGCCACTAATTACATTTCTATAATAATTTGGGTATTGTTCAAATTTTCTATTTCTTCTTGAGTCAATTCTAGAAAATTTATTTTTTCTGATAATTTATTTCATCTAAGTTTTCAAAGTTTTTAAGATATTATTATGTTTTTAATATTTAAAGCACTTGTGTTTATGTCCCAACTCATTTGACTGCTCTTTGTGTATTCTTTCTGTTTTTCATTATTAATCATGCCATAGATTTGTCCATTTTTTATTCTTTTAAAAAACTAACTTATATATTTGTTTTCTTGCTTATTCATTTATTTTTATATTTAATATTTCTTTGCCTCCATTTTCTCTGATTTTACTCCGTTCTTATTTTTATTACTCTTTAAACTGGCTGCTGAAATCAGTAATTCCAAAATTTTCTTTATTTCTGTAAATAACGTACAATTTCAGGCTACAGTTTTTATATGCACTATGTTTGTCATTTTAAATTCTCTATATATTTCCACTATGATTCTTTTCACTATTTCTTCTTTGATTCATGGATTATTTAGAAAGTGGTTTTGGCTTCTATTCTTAAAAGTATGGAGATTTTCTGGTTAGTTGTCTATTCTTGATTTCTTATGTAATTCTGTTGTTATCAAAGAGTATATTCTATTTGATTTCAGTCTTCACATTGTTGTGGCTTAGTCTTTGGCCTTATATGTATTCAGTTTTTGTGTATGATCCCTGTGTGCTTACAAAGAATGTACATTCTATAGTTATTGAATGCAGTATTCTATAGATGTGTTTGTTGGATAAAGCTTGGTTATTGTATTATTCAAATATTCTGTATTTTTACTAACTTTTAGATATTTAGTCTGTTAGATATTGAGATAGGTGCATTTTAAAATTTTCTTTTTTGTTAAAGATCTTGTAAATTTTTCTTTGCTCTGTCAAGCTTTACAGTGTACGTTTCAAAGCCATGCTGTTCGGTACTCAGATATTTGTTATATTTTCCAGATGAATTAAATCTTTTATCTTTTGCAGCAACCTACTACATCTCTGTCAATGCTTTTTACTTTCAAGTCTGTTTTGTCTGATATTAATAAGTACACTAGTTTTCTTTGCCAGGTGTATCTTTTATCCTTCGCCTTCAACCTTTCTGTGTCCTTATATTTTATGTCTATGTAACTAGTTTTGTATTTTTTAACAGTGTGACTTAGATCACTTTAGTCAGTTTACATTTTGATTACTAATATTTTAATTTAATTCTGTCATTTTATTCTATCCCATTTCTGTCTCACTCTTTTTATTTTCTTTAGCTTCTTTCCTATAGTCTTTGTAGTTCCAGTTAATGCAGGTATCTCCTATTAGACTCCTCATTTGCAGCCCCTAATCTGTTTTGTTTTTGTTGTTTGCCATGCCTGTGGCATGTGGAAGTTCCTGGGCTGGGAAGCAAACCCACACCACAGCAACAGCCCCAGCCACTTCACCAACAACACTGGATCCTTAACCCACTGCACCACAAGAGAACTCCCCGAGCTGTGTTTTTAAATACAGATTAGGGCCACAAATCATCCCTGATGCCCAGTCATTAAAATGGAAACTCAGATTTCCCAGGAATCAGCAGATACTTTCTGGGTAAAGCTCCCTTTGGCATTTGTTTGCCTTTCATATGTCCTACATTTGTTTTGTTTTTGGCATCAGAGGATTCTTTACTTTCCTGGCTGTCCAGCAGTGGTAAGGTTGTTCAGGGTATCTAACTGCGCATATTGCTAGAAATAGAATTTTACATCACATTTACCTTTAATGACCAAAATATTATGGTTGCTAAAACTCTATCCAGTCTTAGAGCTGACAATTAGTCTCCCTCTCACAGTATTTCCACATAGGAGCTGATATATGTGCATTGCCTCTTCAGTGCACTCAGTCTCTTTACCCTGAAGACTCACTTAGAGGGACATTCTTACCTGTCTTAGTGACTTCGTGGGCCACTTTCTATCTTAGTGTCTTTCCTTTTCTTCAGTCTACTCCTCTCTTGGAAAGAAATGATTGGTTAATAAAAAAGGGCAGGAGCCTAACAGACCTGACCTTGGAGGAGTTACCCTGTTAAGGGCTTACAGCTGCTCTATGGCCCCAACCGAATACCAGGCCTCCTGTGGGCAGCTTCAGGGGAGTGCTCATTAGGTAGAGAGGGAAGAAGTGCCCTCCTAGACAGCAGGGCCACTTAAACCAACCCTAGCAACTTGTAGAATGGTGTCATGTCCTCACATCACGCAAGTTATTTAACACAGTCAATTTTACTGATCTAAAAAATGGGAGCAGTATTTTCCAGGAAGGGTAAAGTGCCTACTTCCATATTTCCGAGTTTGCTCTTGTTCTTTCTCGTCCTCTTTCTCTCCAAGGCCTGTACTTCTACTCAGTTCTCTAAGCCCAGAGGTACAGAATGCATTGTTTCAGGAAGTGTGTATGTCAAGAGGCTATAAAAGCCCAGAAATACAGGTCAATCTGTATTTGCCTCCCTGTTCCCCAGTCTGTTAGATAAACACAAACCTGGTCTATCTACCCACTGCTTAAAACCCTCCAGTGGCAACTCCTTTCTTTGAGGGTAAATATCAGACCCATGGCAGAGCTGTCTATGCCTTTGTGTTCCATCCCCGCCTCCCACCCCAGCCCAGCTCACCCGGGCTCCCCTGTTTTCCATCCCGCCAACCAGGCTCTCATGCATGTGCTTCAAGTTCATATGCTTCCCTTTCCTCTTTACCTTGTCATTCTCATCCTAGCTCAAGCATCTCATCCCCAGAAAAGACTTCTTTTCTCCCCTCTCCAATCAGGTCACACCCACCTGTCACTGTATCTCACATCTGCTTCTTAGCATCTTTTTTGGTGCTAATTTTACATTAATGTGTGTGATTATGTTATGAAATCTGTCTCCCCAGAGTATAAGCTCTGTGAGATCAGAAACCTTCTTGTTCTGTTTTCCTCGGTGTACCCTTGTGCCCAGCACTGTGCCTGATACATGGTGGGTGCTCAGTAAATATTTACTGCTGAGTCAATGCATAATCAGAAGGCTTTGAAGTATAGAGCATGCCAGGTAGGCTCATCAAGTACATGGCCACAAAGACACCTGATGAACCAGGACATGGAATTTTGTAGATGTAATGGGGCAAATTCAGTCTAACTCACAATGTGTTTTTTGTGCCCCAGTGCCTCACTTTTTTTGCATCCTCCTTTTGCAGGCACATTTAATTATTAAAGGTTTTGTGGTGACAGTGAGATAGTGTATATAAAACCTTACTGTGCCTAACATTTTCAAAATGCCTTTAATCTTTAACTGTGTGACAGTTGACGTCTTGTTTTCCTCATCTGTAAACTCTCCATCACCAAACATGAATGCCAAGGTAAGAGCGGAAATAAAGTAAAATAAGGTCAAAGAGGAAATAATGAAGAACTTCAAAAGCATGAGGTATGCAAAACATGACAGAATAAAGGGTTACAAGACAGGTATGCTGGAGCCTATTAGAAAAGGTCCACAGGAGAACAGTGCAGTCGGTCAAATGATGGGAAAACTGGAGCTTGGCAGAATATTCTAACTCTGCAGAGCTAAGCCTCATCAGGTCAGTGCAGATAAATGAGCTGAGGAGGTTGATAAAATCTAAAGCGTGAGAGGAGAGAGATAACAAGTGCTTAAGAGAGGAATAAAGCAGCCCGACTGGAGGAAGAAAGCAATTGTCTGGGCTCAGATGGATCATTTCAGGGACCCCGCATTGCAAAGATCACCTACCCGACGTTTCATCACCTCCAGGTGCTGACACTCAGTAAACCCAGAAAGCTTACCCTTGCCTAAAGCAGGAGCCTTTACCTGTCATCACGGCCCATGTCACTCACCCACCCGTCATCTCTCAGCCGTGACTCTGAATATCCCGTCAGATCATCTGCAAATGTGAGGCTTTTCTTTTATTGTTTGATTCTGCTCTATTCCTTTTATGAAGGAGAAAAAAAAAAAAAAACCCTCTCACAAAAACCAAATCTATTACCTTTCTTTTTTTTCAGAGTCTGACCTCTGAACACGGTGTTAAATGTGCTACACGAGTTCCTTTCAGGAATGAGGGGGAGCTTTGCCTTGATTAGAGAAGGGAGCCACAGGCAACGGAGCTGGCTCACTGACACTAGACTCCGTTGTCAATTATTCAGGGTTCATTATCCCACGTGAGGTAGGCTCCATTTCTCTGCACTCTTTCTTCTTCTACTGGCTGCCCAACTTTGAACTATTTCAAAAGCAGCTTCCCATGAGGGTTAGTTAAATGTTCGGTAAGGCATCAAAGGGTTAGTGTTAAGATTACCTCTTGGTGGGGGAAGAATTGAATAAATTAGAAGAATCTTTGCATTTTAATTATTCATCTTTTTTTTTTTTTTTTTTTTTTTTTTGTCTATGGAAAAGAATGAGAACGTTTACAAACCACTGCTGTGATCTGACAAACACATTTTACTTGCCTCTTCGATGAGGGGAGGATGTGTGAGTATAATTTCCTCTTTCATACTAAGCCATCATTTTTGGTCTTTGAGAATAAATCAAGATTTCTTCCCTCTTCATTTATATGAAATGTCTTCCCAGCATTCATGCAGATTGGCTGTCTGCCTGAGATGTATCTGCCATCCCATCTCTGCCCCAGACCTGAAGCTCTTCCACTAGGTAGGTAAAGAGGCACTCAGTTTGCCCTGTCAGAAAATGGGCATGAAGTACATCTTGATCCTGATTCACACAGGGTTGGGTTTGCACAGCCGAGCAGATCAGAAGCTCTCAGGAGCCAGATACTCTCTTTCTCAAATGTGATTCCAGGCCATTCCTGTTTCTTCTCTAAGGTTCTCCAGTGCATTTCCCCTCTAGCAAAACACCATTCCCACATCGCAGCTCATTCTTTCCCTGGGGCTGCTTCCTGGCACCTATGCTGTTGAACAAAGAAATGGCCTCTGTTCCTGCCTATGACACGTTGCTGCCTCCTTCTCCGGGATGAAAAGGTCATTAACTGTGTCTAACTCCTGGCTGATTCAACTTGACAAGATACTTGTGTCTTCCCAAGTACTTCTTCCTTATATTGGGATCCATCACCCTTTCTTGACCCTGTATAAAACCAGCAGGCTTGTCTCACTATTGGCCAACTTTGGGAGGGTCTGAACTGACAACCCTCCTAAAGGCTAACCTGAATTTCGGACTGCCTGTTGTCTGTCCAGGGTACTTATTTTCCATTTCAAACCAGCCACCAGTTCGTGACGCGATGCCATCTCAGTGTCTCATGTCATCCAAAAGGATGACTGTACCACTAGCCTTTAGGACACTGTCAGTAATATCGGTCTCTTGCAGAAAGAAAAGGAGACTCATCAGCCTCTTAGCATGACTTTGCTTTGTATGAGACTTGAGAGAAGAACGATTGAGCCCAGAAAGAGAAGTTAAGGTCAAGAGTAAAGAAGCAAAGAGAAGGATTAATGAACATTGAATATTGGGTCATTTTCAAATATTTCCTTCCTGGCTCCGTAGCTCTAGAGAGAAAGGGCAAGGAAAACGGGGAGGTATACCTGATACAAAGGGAATTGGGGAGCAAGCTGCCGAGTCAGTGCTTGCAATTGGCTACTTAACTCAGGAGGGTGCTGGGTCCTGAGCAAGGCTTGCTTTCAGTCTGCGTCTTTCTGGAAATGGACATCTGTGTTAAGGAAACTTAAGTCAGATCCCAAATTAGGCATTTTCTGCTTTCACCTCATTGCCAGTCACGGTACAGACCCTCATCTTTGTTACCCTAAACTAGTCCAGTGGCCAGGTGGATCCCACCTGTCTCTAATTTCTCCCGTTCATGCTTCGTATTACCACCCAAATTATATTCCTGAATCACAGATGTGATCCATTCTCTTGCCTTCTCAAAAGTTTTCAACAACCTGCCTTTGTCAGCAGGATAAGATCTAAATGTGTTAGGTTTTGTTGTTGTTGCTTTTGTGTTCTCTCTCTCTCTTTTTCTCTCTCTCTCTCTCTTCAAGGCCTTCTATAGTCCAGCCCAGTGCAGGTCTCCATCTCTACATGCTACTCTATTCCCCCAAATTATACTCCACAACGCTTACTGCTTCTAGAACACACATTGCCATTCAGACTTTCATGTCTTTCCTCATCGTTTCCTGCCCAAGTGGTATTTCCTCTCTGTCCATTTCTGTCCTTAAAACTCTGCTTATATTTCAGGAACCAGTTCGTGAAGCCTTCCCTGAGTCCTACCTCTCACTCCCACTCCCATCCCTACCCATTGAAATGAAGTACTCCCGTCACACACTTTGGAATACAGTTTTATTATGGAATGTAGTAAAGTAGAAAAGAGATCATAAGATCTATATGTGTAGCTTAAACAGCAATGATGAGTACCCACAAACCACTGCCCAACTTAAGAAAGAGAGTAACGCCAATACATTTGAAGGCTTCCCTATCTCCTCTCCCTCCCATCCCATGTGCCACAGGGAACTCCTCCCCTGAAATCTGTTTATCATTCCTTTGCTTTTCTTTATAGTTTGCTACATGTGGAAATACCCCCCAACAATATACTGTTTAGTTTCACATATTTTTGAGCTTATTGACATAGAATTATGTTTTTTCTATTTTTTTAATTTTAGATCTACATTGTGAGTATCCAATGTGTATTGCTGTATTTTATTTATTTTCACTACTGCCTGCTTTCCTATTATATGAATTTGAATTTATCTACCTGTTTCCTGTTGGTGGGCATTAGGTGGTTTCCGTTTTCTTAGTTTTAGAAACATCACGGTTAGAAACATTCATGTAGAGGTCTCCTCGTACGTATGTGCAGGATTCTCTCTCAGGAAAAATTCCCGAATATATTCCTAGGAGGAGATTTGCTGAGTCCTGGGATCTGGGCAACTTCCAATTGACTAAATAATGCCAGAAAACTTCCAAAGTGTTTGTACCAATATGTAGACTCCTACATACAATATATGATTCCCTGTTGCTTTATATCCCTGTCAGATTTGATATAAAACCAATATTAAATTTCTGTCAGAGTAGTTGATATGAAATGCTATATCATTATAGTTTTAATTTTCTTCCTGATTACTAATGAACATCTTTTTATGAGTTTCAATTATTCATATTCCTCTTCTGTGATTTGTGTGTTGATTCTCTTCCCACATTTCTACTGTTATTGTTGTCTTTTCCTTATTGATTTTTATACACGAGAGAAGTTGCATTTCTATTAGTTATATGTATTGCAAATATCTTTTCCCAGTGTGTGGCAGCTCTTTCTCCTTTATGACCGCTTTTGGTGAAATCAAATTCTTAATTTCTTTATGATCGAATACATCAAAATCTGTAGTATTTGCATTTTTGTGCTTTAAGAAATATTTCCCTGACCTAAGGTCACAGGTTGCTCTTGATTTTTTTTTTCCCCTTTTTGGGCTGCACCTATGGCATATGGACATGAAAGTGTGTGAGGGGAGTACTCACTCACTGTAGCTACAGCCGCCGGCCTGCGCCACAGCCACAGCAACACCAGATCTGACCCACGTCTGCGACCTACACCACAGCTCATGGCAACTCTGGATCTGTAACCCACTGAGCGAGGCCAGGGATCAAACCCATATCTTCATGGATACAAGTCAGATTTGTTTCCACCGAGCCACAACAGGAACTCCCCTCTAGTATTTTTAAAGTTGGGCCCTTCACATTTAAATCCACAACCCCTCAAGAATTAGTTTCTGGGAATTCCCGTTGTGGTGCAGCAGAAAGGAATCTGACTAGTATCCATGAGGACATAGGTTCAATCCCTGGCCTCACTCAGTGGGTTAAGGATCCGGCGTTGCTATGAGTTGGGGTGTAGGTTGCAGATGCGGCTCAGATCTTGCATTGTTGTGGCTGTGGCATAGGCTGGCAGTTGTAGCTCCAATTCGACCCCTAGCCTGGGAACTTCCATATGGAAGGGTGGCCCTAAAAAGCAAAAAAAAATTAGTTTCTGTACATGGTATGATGTAGAGATTCATCCTAAAAAAATGTTTAGCCACAGTAGTTAGTTCATTTCAGTGCATAGTTAAATTTAATGTGTTAGACTTGTAAACAGCTTGGTGTGTGATACTGTATCATAACCATCTCTGTATTCTCCCTTGTCTTAGCACAACACTTTCTACCTAGTGGGCACTCAGCAGGGCCCCAAAATCCTGGCCATCAGACACCTCCCAATGCCCCTGTCCTTCTGCTGTGCTTCCAGTAACACCAGGAAGAAAACCCTGTAGCAAGGAGCATAAAAGCTTTTTTCTCAATCTTGCTGGATACTTCCCTTCCTCATTCCATCCTCTGCAGATGTTTTCATAAGCTGCTCTCCTGCTCCCCTCCTCATAAGCACCGCCAAAGAATGGAACTCCTGTATATCAAGGAACATTGTTAATGGCCAGCCTGATTTGTTCGGGTTCATATAGCCTAATAGTACCTCCCAGGAGTATTGTAGGAAGCCAGGGACAGGCCTCAGCAGTGTGGAACCCATCCTAGCCTGCAGTCAGGTAATCCAGCGTGACTCAGACATCACAATTCGTGGAGCGGTATCTGTTGTGTTTTGGGGTGCCAGTTTCCTTAACCGCAGACTGACAGTAAAATGAAAATTCCAGTGGATTCTCTTTGCTGTTCAGCCGCCAGAGTGAGTTGAGATGGCACTAAATGCACGTATAAAGTTCTTTCCTAAATCACACCAGCATGAAAGGGAATTACTTCAGTTCCCAGCCTAGGTATATTCATGTGTGCCTTTTCCACTGCTTTCAATTCTGAGCAATTGAGCATGTATTTATTCAGTATTTATGAGAATAAACATTTCTAGAATACGCATAGGAATCCTGTGAAGCCCTCTCGGTAGCAAAGCCTAAGAGAAAGAGCCTAGACTTGGGTGGATCTCACCTTAGTTACTTACTAGCTGAGTAAACTCAACTTCTTCATCACAAAATGGAGATCAAGACGTACCTTGCAGGGCTTTTGTAATAATTAAATTAGGTAATTAATATAATTGCTTAGCACTGCCTGGTGTGTTTTCGGTCATCAGTAAATTTTTTAAGGATGATGATGATAAGAGAGGGAGGAGGAGGAATGATGATCGATTATGATGAAATGACTCAATCCTTACTCCTTGGAAATACATACTTTACGATGAAACATGGATCAATAACTCAGAAATGGAACTGACTGTGATAAGAGTTGTAATTATCATAACCATATTTCAAAAACTGAAGTGTGGGAGTTCCCGTCGTGGCGCAGTGGTTAACGAATCCGACTAGGAACCATGAGGTTGCGGGTTCGATCCCTGCCCTTGCTCAGTGGGTTAACGATCCGGCGTTGCCGTGAGCTGTGGTGTAGGTTGCAGACGCAGCTCGGATCCTGCGTTGCTGTGGCTGCGGCGCAGGCCGGTGGCCACAGCTCCGATTAGACCCCTAGCCTGGGAACCTCCACATGCCGCGGGTGCGGCCATAAACCCGCGGCCATAAAATGACAAAAGGCAAAAAAAAAAAAAAAAAAAAAAAAACTGAAGTGTGGTCTGACAAGTAAACAAATTCAAGAGCATATTAGGATCTAATATTAGAACTCAAGATTTTCCCAGAAGATCTAAGACAGGCAATCCCTATGGCTGTAATAGCAGCACTGAACGTTTCCCATAAGGAAGATCAATTTTATCTTGGAAAGAATGCCCAAAGGAGATGATGTTATTTGAGTGGGATCCTGATATGCCTTCGACTTGTGGATATGAGGAAAGAGAGGGGGAATTGCAGATAGCAGGGGTAGTATCATTGGACAAGAAGGAAGACGTGGTCCTGCCCCCCAGGTGCCTTTTGATCATTTGGTCATGTAGAAGATTGTAGATAATCCTCAAGACTCCACAAACTCCCCTGAGGTAGTAATGGAAGCTGGGAAAATAGGTGGGAATAAAGTGAGCAGGAAGCTGAGTACCAACCCATACCCACACCTCCATTTCTGTCAAAGCAGCTTTGCTTTTATGTATCATTTATTGTCTTTCTCAAGTCAAATTTCACATGTAAAAGACTTTCCATTGCTTATTGAAAAGAGGGGAAAACACCATAGTATCAGGTAGTGTGTTTAGCCCCTTGCTTTCTAACTACTCCATGTGGCCCTGTTGGTGATCCTGTGATGACTTTTGCTTTGGTTCTTGTCTTGCAAAATTGTCTGAGTTCTGCTTGGGACAGAGGTCAGTGGTGTTGGGGACATCGTTCGGGACTGAGATCCAACTTTGTTTGAAAGGGCAGAGACCCAAGGAGATTGTGGGGCAAGTACAGCCAAGCCTTGAATGCAGGGTTGTGTGATTCAGATTGTGGTTCAGAATCTTATGTGGGGAAAAGGAAGCCCTCCTGAATGTCAGGTAGGAGTTGAGATAAGACCTTGAACAGTAGACATTAGATATCCCAAGAAGAGTACTGCTGCAAAGTTTACAAAGTATATATGGCAGCCTCCCGGGCTGGCCCTAGAAGGTTGTGGTGAATAGGTAGACTCCTTTGAGATAGGACTGTCTCATGTCTGAGCTCCTTAAATTTCTGAAGGTATATTAGAGAAACCTCTAGAGGGAAAAAAGAAAAAACAAAACAAAACCACCCTCTGATGTGTCATATGGGAAACAGAATGTCATCATCTAAGAATGTTATCACTTAAGAAGAGTGAATCACAAAGTTTTTAAACTCTTGGTTGTGTTTGTATCCCCACTCATTTCTTGCTGACTTTTTTAAATAGGCCACGCTATTATCATTGGCACATCGAAGTGTCTGGGAGTTAAATGCATGTATGTAAATATTCCATTTAGCTCTCAGATATCCAATAAAACTTACATTTAGAAAAGGTAAAGATAGAAATGCATTGGAAGTGTCCAAGGGACTATGACCACAGTTAGAAAAATGGGACGAAAGAGAATGTGTGTGTGTGTGTGTATGTGTCTGTGTGTGTGTGTGTGAATGACTGTGTCGCTATGCTCTACAGAAGAAATTAGCACAACACTAAAAATCAACTATACCTTTGTTTAAAAAAAAAAAGTATGTCATAGCTTTCAGTGATAACAAATATACTATTCCTGGTGCTGCAAAGTGAGTTATGGAATAAAAACTTAGGGAAGCTCAGACATTATACTTTCTTTGTAGCTCGCATGTGACGTATTCTTTTATAAGAGAGGCCAAATTATACCTTTTTAGTGATAAATTATTACTTCAAAAATGATTGAGAATATATAATTTTGAAAAGGGACAGAATGTTTTTTAAAATCTCCCTTGGTAGTTCCATTGCCCTGGATAAAACCCCCTTTTGAATAGGCTGGAATAAGCAACTGAGCATTAAATGGACCACTATTGTAAAATATACAATTGAAGGCCAAGAAAATGGTTAATCCTTAATAACTCAGTTGTTTCCTAAATATTTCACTAAGAAAATTACAGGTTAAAGTAATTCTACTTTTACTTATATGATTAATTTAATTATTTCAAAAATACTTCTAATTTTCTAAAGATCTCTTAAACAACTATGGAGTAACTTCTAGTTAAACCTTGGTCTGCAAATTGCAATTAAAACATTTGAGTTAGTTACTGGTTTTTAATGCATTTCATGATACTTATTAAATGAAGTAGTCCGAGTAAATGTAGGTATTGTTCTTAAACCTGAAACTATGATAATTATTCACACTGTACATAACCTAAAGATTTGAGAAATTGTTTGTATTTAAATTGAGGGTAAGTGAAAGACTCTAAAAAGCCTCCAGTCTTATGATATTTCAAGATTTGTGTATAGGGTTATAGTAATCGAAACAATGATGAGAATTCCCATTGTGGCTCAGTTGGTTAAGAACCTGACATAGTATCTGTGAGGATGCCAGTTTGATCCCTGGCCGCACTCAGTAGGTTAAGGATCCAGCATTGCTGCAACCTGCAGCGTAGGTTACAGATGCGGGTCCTATGCATTGTTACTGTGGCCGTGGCATAGGCCCCAATGCAGCTGCAGTTCGACCCCTAGCCCAAGAACTTCCATATGCCACAGGTATGGTTATTTAAAAAAAAAAAAAATTGGGATCCAGAATGCTAGATCACAGATCAGACATTGCTTAATGAACTCAGCATGAGAACACATGACATTGTGTTTCTTTCTTTCCTTTTTTTTTTTTTTTTTTTTTTTTGCTTTTTAGGGCCACACCCATGACATATGGAGGTTCCCACACTAGGGGTCTAATCAGAGCTAAAGCTGCCAGCTTACCCCACAGCCACAGCAAAGCCAGATCTGAGCCACATCTGCTACCTACACCACAGCTCAGGGTAACAGGGGATCCTTAACCTGCTGAGCGAGTCCAGGGATGGAACCCTCATCCTCATGGATCCTAGTCGGCTTTTTTGTTAACCGCTGAGCCACAGTGGGAACTCCTGACATTGTGTTTCTGAAAACCTGTTTCCTGCAAACTAAAAGTGCTTATAAGATTTCAGGCACTTCAGAAATACATCAGTTTTGGAGTTCCTGTCGTGGCTCAGTGGTTAACAAATCTGACTAGGAACCATGAGGTTGCGGGTTCGATCCCTGGCCTTGCTCAGTGGGTTAAGGATCCGGCGTTGCCGTGAGCTGTGGTGTAGGTCGCAGACGTGGCTCGGATCTGGTGCTGTGACTCTGGTGTAGGCCGGCGGCTATAGCTCCAATTAGACCCTTAGCCTGGGAATCTCCATATGCCGCGAGTGCGGCCCTAGAAAAGGCAAAAAAGAAAGAGAAAAAAGATATACATCAATTTAGATACTCAACAAAATAATAATAATTTTTTTAAAAAATGATGAGATGCTGGCACAGATGCACCCAAGTTGACCAAAGGCAACTGTGGGGAGCTCAGAAGAAGACCTCCAGGGATGCAGACTCATATTTGGCTGAGGCAGCATTACAGACAGAGGGTCTGAAGGACAGTTTCTCCATAACTAGTGCCAGGACAACTGGTTTTCCATACTGATAAAAATAAATCTCTACTTCATGCCATATACAAAAATTGGCACCTAGTGATTAAAGATTGAGTGTGAAAAGCGAACTATGAAAACATTTAGATGGAAATATAGGAAAATATGTGTATATCATTTGGTTTGAAAATGACTTTTTAAGCAAATCACAAAAAGCCCAAACCACCATAGGAATATCACTGATAGATGTGATTCCATTAAAATTTTAAACATCCCTATGATAGAATACATGAACCAAGTGAAAAGACAAGCCTCACATTAAGGGAATGCATTTGCAATACATAAGTCCGACCAAGACATGCTATCCTGAACATATAAATAATAAAGAGCTTTTATGATTAATAATAAAATGGCAACCCAATGAAAAAAAATGGGCAAAGTTCATGATGAAGAAATTTATGAAAGAAGAAACTCAAATGGCTATATCTGCAAAGACATTCAACAACAGGGCAAAGCAAACTAAAGCAATACGAGCATTTTTTTTTTCCTGGTCCTGCGGCATAGGGAAGTTCCCCGGATAGCAATCAGAGCTACAGCTGCCAGCCTACACCACAGCCATAGCAACGTGGGATCTGAGCCACATCTGCAACCTATACCATAGCTCACAGCAATGCCAGATCCCAACCCACTGAGCAAGGCCAGGGATCGAACCCACATCATCACAGATACTAGTCGGATTCGTTTCCTCTGCGCCACAACAGGAACTCCCAATAAGGGCATTTTTCCTCCATCAAATTGGCAAATTTTGAAGAGTGTTGAAATTCCAAACACTGCCAAGGATGCAGGCAACTGGAAACTCTTATTCACTACTGATGTTAAAGTTAATTGGTGCTGCCACTTTGGAGAGAAATTTTGCAACATCAAATACATTGAGAAATGCACATATATACTATTAACCGGCACCCTACTGCTCTAGTGTACATCCTGTTTTGCTCATATACACCTGCACACATTTCCAGCAATGTTTATTGCAGCATGGTTTTTAATTGCAAATGTTGAAGGTGGGGGAGAGATCCTAAATGTGCATCAATAGAACAAAAAATATGAACTAAAGAATATTTGTATAATGGAGTACTATGTAGTAGTTAAAATGAATGAACTATATCCTTCCAGTACATGAATAGATTTCAACAAAATAATGAGTGAAACACCAAGTTACAGAGTTAAATATGTAGTTCTATGTATGCAAAAGGTAAATACTTGCAATATTATATATTATTTATGCTTATATATGTATGAAATAACAGTCATAAAAAGAAGAACAAGCATCAGCTACAGAATAGTGGTTACCATTGTGGGCAGGGGAATGAATTCAGGAACCATGCAGAGAACTCCAACTTTATCCATAAGGTTTTCTTATTTATGCCAAAGAGTTTGAAGCAAGTGTCACACAGTGTTAACTTCATTAAAATCTGCTTGGTGAGTACAAGGATGGAAGTTTTATTATTCTCAACTCTTTTTTTTAATGTTTTTCTTTTTTTGGTGTATTTATAATAATTTTTACTTTTTCCATAATAGATGGTTTATAGTGCTCTGTCAGTTTTCTAGTGTACAGCAAGGTGACCCATCACACATACATGTATACATTCTTTTTTCTCGCATTGTCCTCCATCACAAGTGACTAGATATATTTCCCAGTGCTATACAGCAGGATATCATTGCTTATCCATTTCAATGGCAATAGTTTGCATCTATTAACACCAAATTCCCAGTCCACCCCACTCCATCCCCATCCCTCTTGGCAACCACAAGTCTCTTCTCTATGTCCATGATTTTCTTTTCTGTGGAAAGGTTCATTTGTGCCATATATTAGATTCTAGATATGTGGTATCATATGGTATTTTTCTTTCTCTTTCTGACTTACTTCACTTAGTATGAGAGTCTCTAGTTCCATCTGTGTTGCTGAAAATGGCATTATTTTGTTCTTTTTTATGGTTGAGTAGTATTCCATTGTGTATATATATCACATCTTCTTAATCTATTCCTCTGTCGATGGACATTTAAGTTGTTTCCCTGTCTTGGCTATTGTGAATAGTTCTGCAATGAATATGTGGTAGCTGTCTTTTTTCAGGAAAACTTTGTCCAGATATATGCCCAAGAGTAGGATTGCTGGGTCATATGGTAGTTCTATGTATAGTTTTCTAAGGTACCTCCATACTATTTTCCATAGTGGTTGTACCAATTTACATTCCCACCAACAGTGCTGGAGGGCTCCCTTTTCTCCACGCTCTCTCCAGTATTTGTTGTTTGTGGACTTATTAATGATGGCCATTCTGACTGGTGTGAGGTGGTACCTCATGGTAGTTTTGATTTGCATTTCTCTAATAATCAGTGATGTTGAACATTTTTTCATGTGTTTGTTAGCCATCTGTATAACTTCAACTCTTTTAAATAGTACATAATTTAAATAAAAACAAGAAATTTTCCATCATGGATTTATTAATTGGGGAAGGGTTCTCAAAAAGTCAAGTGTGAGCTTCACTCTACCCACAAGTGTACAAGTCACCCACGACAAGTAGTTGACTTTCCTGAATTTAAAGCTCCATGAATGGGCAAATTTTTTTCTATAAAGAGCCAGGGAGTAAGTATTTTTTGCTTTGTGAACCATACAGTCTCTAACATAACTACTCAACTCTACCGTATTAGTACAAAAGCAGCCATAACAATATGTGAATGAATGAGTATGAGTGTGTTTCCAATAAAATGTTACTTTAAAAAAAAAAAAGCTTTGGGCTGGATTTGGTGAGAGAACCATTGGTTACCAACCCCTACTGCGAAGTCAGTCCAGAATATAGCTCCAATCTTTAGTGTTTTATATATTCAAGTTTAAAGTGGATTTGAAAGTCTCCTATTGAATAAACTGTAACACAACTAATATTTTTTGAATGCTTACTATGTCTCAGGCATATGTGCTAGGTTTATGTGCATTTCTCATATGATCTTTTCAGCAATCTTACGAGGTAGATACCATCATTTCCCCCATTTTCAGATGAGGAAATTGGGACTTGAGGTCTCATGACTTGTGTAACATCTCTGAGTTAATAAGTGATGTTAGTCAAAAAAAACAAACGCAGGACTCCTAACCCCGCCAAAGCCCAGTTAATCACATTGCAACACTATCTCCCTCTACAGTGTCCATCATGCCTTCACGACATAAATTGTCTAATTAAACAACCACAATTTAGAAATCAAAACATTGTGTCAGAATAAAGTCTGGCATATCAGAGCCTAACAGTAAACACATATTATGTACATGTGAGTCAGCAACCCATTTCTTTTAGAAGTTCCTGTCTAATGAGAACTTCAAAAAAAAAAAAAAATGAAAAGGAGGTCACTTTTCAGTTATCCAGAGTGAGGATAAGTAAAAGTAATAGACAATCTACAGGCTTCATCCAGCTCCCTATTTTATTCTGTTGTTCCTCTCCATGTGGTAGGATGATATAAGATCCTACTTAGATTTTTCCAATTACCTAGGAAACAGTGACTCAGGCCACAGCTGTGGATGAAAGACTGAGTTCCCTACATTCCATTTAGAGAAGCACAAGTAGTGATTGGCAGGTCTGCTTTGGGAGGTACATTTCATAGAACCAGCCCTACTCATTTGTCCTTCCCTACACTCTGCCAAAGCAGAGTAGAAGCAAGAGATCTCATTGGGAGAGAACAGAGTTTGTCAAGCACTAATTATCCCTTCTCCTCACCCCACCCCACCCCCCACCAAGGGAAAGAGGTATTAGGCTTGTTCTGTTGCCTTCCTTCAAGATTGGGAATTCTTGAACTATCTTTGCCCTCCACCCTATGGGAGACCCATGACTGTTTCTTGTTTTTTGTTTTTTGTTTTTGTTTTTTGCCTTATCTAGGGCCGCACCCGCGGCATGTGGAGGTTCCCAGGCTAGGGGTCTAACAGGAGCTGTAGCCGCCAGCCTTCGCCACAGCCACAGCAACGTGGGATCCGAGCCGCGTCTGCAACCTACACCACAGCTCACGGCAACACCGGATCATTAACCCACTGAGCAAGGCCAGGGATCGAACCCACGACCTCATGGTTCTTAGTCGGATTCGTTAACCACTGAGCCACGACGGGAACTCCTGTTTCTTGTTTTAAAGTGGCTGAGCTTTTGAATCAGTAGAGACCTGTTGAGCTAGAGAAGGGAGAAAAAGCAGAAATATAAAAAGCAAAGAGAGGGACTTCTGGGGCAGCCTGTGTACCCATCATCTCCCATGAGTTGAGTGAACGTTAGAGAAGATTTGAGGCTTAAGCCACCTTTCAGGAGGGATAACTTCTGGACAAGGGACCCCTGCTGAAAAGAGGCTGTAAGTTGTATTATCTGTGGTGGAGGAAAGGGATGCCAAATGGACAAGGAAGAGACCAGCCTCGTCTGTGTCTTACAACATAGAGAAGGAACTGCCCATCAGCCTTTTTTTTTTTTTTTTTTTTTTTGCTTTTTAGGGCTGTGCTCATGCCATATGGAAGTTTCTAGGCTAGGGGTTGAACTGGAGCTACAGCTGCTGGGCTACTCCACAGCCACAGCAACACAGGATCCGAGCTACATCTGCTACCTACACCACAGCTCATGGGAAACCACTGAGTGAGACCAGGGATCAAACCCACATCCTTATGGATACTAGTGGGACTCATTTCCACCGTGCCACAATGGGAACTCTGGAACTACCCATTAGTTCTTCCAAAGAAGTGATCCAAAACATCCTCAGGGGAGGCAGCATTTGGATGTTTATGAATTTAAATTCCCTGGAGACATAAATCTTGTCTTCCTTGACTGGGACATAGTCCTAGCACCTAGAAGAGTCCTGGGGCCCGAAGTGACCACTCAGTTAAGATTAAGAGCAAAGAGGAGTTTCCATCGTGGCTCAGCAGTAATGAACCCGACTAGTATAAGTTCAATCCCTGGTCTCTCTCAGTGGGTTAAGGATCCCGCGTTGCTGTGGCTGTGAGGTAGGCCAGCAGCTATAGCTCCAATTTTAACCCTAGGCTGGGAACTTCCACATGCCATGGTTGTGGCCCTAAAATAAAAAATGTTAAAAATTAAAAAAAAAAAAAATTAAGGGAGAGCAGAAACAAAAAGAGCAGGGCAGACCTGCCGCTAGTACCTCTTCATCACTCCAGAGAACGTTGCCCCTCTTATATTACCCTCCCTGCCGTCAGAGCTTCTCTCACAGCCTGAAGAAATGAGGAAGAGTGAGGGGCTGGGGAGAGGGGAGAACAAGACCCTTTCGCTGCTTATATAGCTCAGCCTTTAGCTCATAGGTCAGAAGGTGGGGAAGCTCTTAATTGAAGGTAAGGTTGCAGCACTAATTGTAGTGTACTTTCTAATAGCTTCAAGTACTGAAAAATAATGGAATTGGAACACTTCCAGCAGGAAAGGGGAGAGGGGTTAACAGGGCAGGGCTGGTAGCAGTTATTGGAAAAATCAGTCAATCACACTTTCATAGCTCAGTGACTGTGAACACTTCAGTCAAACAAGTTACATTAATAATGTGATATCCTTGGAATACAAAGGTGATTAGAAAACAAGGATTCTCCAGACAAGCCTGCAAAATTGTTTTTCTAGGAATGGTGTTGCATTTGGAAGTTTCCGTTTACATGCTTACACTCAGTCCTTTTGTGACAAGTGACCCGTATTTGTAAAATGACCAGACAGCATCATGCCAAAAGCAATGCAAGACTGTACAGAGACAGAAAGGGAAGGGTCAGCTTCCAAAAGCAGCAGCATAATGATGAACGTATGCAGGTTTGAGGGGCCATCACCGAGAGATATCCCAAGATGACTAAGGGAGGAATTCCCCGTCGTGGCTCAGCGGAAACAAATCTGACCAGCATCCATGAGGACACAGGTTCAATCCCTGGCCTCACTCAGTGGGTTAAAGGATCTGGCGTTGCCGTGAGCTGTGGTGTAGGTCGCAGACGCAGCTCGGATCTGGTGTTGCTGTGACTGTGGGGTAGGCCGGCAGCAAAAAAAAAAAAAAAATTACTAAGGGAGTTCCCGTTGTGGCACAGCAGAAATGAATCCGACTGGTATCTCTGAGGATGAGGATGTGGGTTCAGTCCTTGGCCTTGCTCAGTGGGTCAGAGATCCAGCGTTGCCATGAGTTTCAGTGTAGGTCACAGACACGGCTCGAAGCCCGAGTTGCTGTGGCTGTGGCATAGACCAGCAGCTGTAGCTCCAGTTCAACCCAGAGCCTGGGAACTTCCATGTGCCATGGGTGCAGCCCTAAAAAGCAAAAAATGAAAATATTAAAACCAAAGATGACTAAGAAGCTAAGATACTAGATGGAAGAGGTGATGAGGGTCACAGTGCAAGGCAGGAGCCAAAGACAGCAACGAAGAAAATATACTCAAGGAAGCAGAAAGCAGGATCAGAGAGAGGATCGTGAAGTAGATCCAAGTCATTCGTGAATGCCCACCCCCACAAAGTGTTAAAGGAACCCCTCCACCCCAGATGAAAGGGTACAGTCCATGGCGTGGTAGCCCAGGTAACTAACTATGCCAATTTTAAGCTGTTATCTTGGAACCAATGGCACTCACTGTGTATGATGCATAAGTTAATCAGCTCCCAATGTAAAAAAAAAAAAAAAATTAGATTTTCATTGACCAAAGTTAATTTGAATTCTTCTTTGTTTTCTCTAACTCATAACGTGTTTGCTTTGTGTGAGAATTAAATGAGATAATGCTTCTAACATGCCTAGAAAGTATCTGGTAGAGAACTATGCAGTAAGTGCTAATTACTGTGAAGTTCCATTTTTTCACCAGGGTGGTTCACACCTGTATAACACAATCTTGGGTAATTGCAAGTTAGGTGTACAGATAGAAATCAAAATGCACATTTGTAGTAGCATAAGTGTAAATATTCACACCTAGAACTGAAAATAGTGTGGCTAGTTAAGATGCCTGATAGAGTGATATCACTTTGCCGGCCTTTTCCAAATAATTAATTATAAAATTTATTAAATAGCAGCAAGTGGTGCTTGCTCAGAAGTGAGCCCTGCGCTCTGAAGATGGAGGGTGGCTCATATAGCAGATCCCCAAATGTAGTCAGATCCCAGGACCTCACATCAAATTGCATTTCTTGTTCACCCAATACTTTCTGCATTTCATTGGAGGCAAGGGTTATTTTTAAAGAATTTGGTTAGGAATGGAGGGAACAAAATGACCGTGAATCGGGATACAAGTGGAAAGTCTCTTTGTGAAAATGGCCGACTTGCTGTGGGATGTAAGTGGATTCTGAGAGCAGCCACTGTTACATTAATCAGACAGTTATTAACCTAAACTGCAAAGTGGGGGAAGTTCAAAAAGTGCATTGTGAAGCTACAGTAAACCAGAGTCTTTTTGTTCTAGTGATTTAAGAAAGCTTTGCATTTTTATTTCCAATTAACCTATCAATAGTGATGTCACTTAAATACTCCTAAGGAATATTATCTCCTCATTATTGCCAGAAAACATGCTGCCCAATTTCATAGCTCAGCTGTTCTCATGCATGGATGGACAATCTGAATTAACTTGAACAGAAACAAGATTTTTAGACACTCGGCTACATTCCTAGTTGTAAAATTTAAGTAATTAATATGTGACTTTAAATAGTAAAAGAAAATAAAGTGGATAATGCTTATTTTGTGCATCAAAATAATAGTGTTACAATGATACCCTTTCTGTTTATTCAGTGTTAGCCTATCAGTAGAAAAAAATTATTGTAATCCACACATCCATTCATTGCCAGTATAATTGAATATGGTGGCGAGGAGTAGTTTCTCTGGCGAGCTCTCTTAAAATTAAACTGTTAAAGAAAAACTGTACTTTCAGTACAACCAGACAAAGATAGCTGATTCAAGACATGAGTTTTTCTGCTTTTATGTAGATTCCTTGTGCCTGTTCAAATTCTGCACATTATTCTGCTGATCTGAAAGTCTGACACTACAAAAAATAACATTTATTCATAGAGAAAGTGGATGCAGTGATCAGGGAGGTTTAGAACCATAAAGTAGTCACTGGACTTATTCACAATTACAGGTATTTTCATTCCACCTTTAATCAGACCTTCTTTCTCATCCTATTCATGCTGAATGAACCTGGACTTCAAAGCTGTTTGTGACACATGATTATGTGTATAGTTTTAAACAATAGTCCAGAGCTTAATAATAAATCACAAACATGTTAAATACATTCTTGTTCCTGTAGAAGGAAGTCTGACCTAACTAAAAGCCCCCCAGCATGGCTTTCCCCCCTTCTCACCAAAGCTGAAGCAGCCTCAAGAAGCATAGGGAGCTCTGTATTTCTCCTGGAAGCTCAGAGTCCTTGCCTTAAAGTAAGGATAATAGAAGCCAGAAATAAAGATTAATAAGATGGGCTCTTGGCCTTCAATGGTCCTGTGTATGATTTAGTGTGTGTAGTAGATATATTGTCAGCAACTGCTTCCTTTATTTATTTTACCCCCAAATCTATCAGTCAGTCATTCTCTCTTGTCCCTCCCCCACCTCTCCCTCTCTCTTTCATATACATGCCCTCTCTTTCCCTCTCTCTCCCTCTCTCTCTCTCTCCCCCCCCTCTCTCTCACACACACACACACACACACACACACACACACGTCCCAGTCAGTACCGTGCCAAATGCTACAAAGGGTATTGTAGAAGTGTAAATCATAATCTCTGCACTCAGACTGTACTTTGGAAGGTATAATTATAAGTCTCATATGAATTTATTTTCCAGCACTTCTTACAGAACTCAGTAAATGAAAAATTAATATGTCTCCTTTCAGCCAGTTATGCCAACACAGGTATCATGGTTATATCAGAAAGAAAAAAAGAGATGTTTCCACCTTGTGGTTGGTCTTCTTCAGCCAATTCCTGAGAGAATCCTGCGCTTCCTAAGCTTACTTCTCATGGCAAGCAGAAGACTGCCTTGTTTACTTTTGCATCCTTTTTCACCTTTGTTTTGTAACAGGTGTTAGGGACTTCTGTTTAGCCCTTGTTTTCAAGGAATTCAAGGTTAGCCTTGACCAAAATGAAGTAAATACCATCTATTCATTCATTTAAGAAATGTTAATGCTCTTATCCTGTGCTCAGCACCTTAGTCTGCAGTGGAAAAAGAATCATGAGCAAGGCACAGAACTGCCTCCAGCGGGTTCTGACCCCAAAGTCCCCGTTCTTCAAACTCCCACACACTTTCAGCTCCCTCGTGGACTCTTCTTCCATTAATTATTTTATACCTTATACAATAATAATTTTTGTCCCCGCTACAAGTTAATTTTTATTACCTTTTTTTTTTTTTTTTTTTTTTGGCCATGCCCACAGAATGCAGAATTTCCCAGGCCAGGGATTGAACCAGCACTACAGCAGTGACAATGTCAGATCCTTAACCCACTAAGCCACCAGGGAACCCCTACTATCTATTATTTTTGAGGAGGTGTGTTACCTATTACTGAATGGTACAAAGATACCATCCCTCTTTCCAGGAGTTTATAATGTTGTAGGTGTAGAAATGGTGGTGGGGAGAATAAATACACGGATGACTAGAAGAAGAGGCAGGGGTTCAGTAAGTGCTGTAAGAGACCCATGGCCAGCATGCAGTAGACACCTATAGAAAGGAGATGAAATCTGCCCTAGAGGGGCAGCATCACGGCAGGGCTGAGTAGAGCCCCGAAGAATGAGCACGATTATAAGATGAGACTGGAGGAGTCGGGGAGAATGACAAGAGAAACTAGCAGAGGTGACGGCAGGAGCCAAAATACAGGTCTGGGAGCACCCAGGAAGAGTGGAGGAATAAGAAGCAGGCCAGATTAAAGCCAAGAGAATACCGGGGATGAGCTGGAAGGTTAAGGGCACAAGGTCCCAGATGATCTTCACCGCATGGCAAGGAGTTTGGATTCTGTTCAAGAAGTTGTTGACGGGGAGGATAGGTGTTTGAAGAGGAGAGAGATGAAAGCAGAGGCGAGCTTCAAAAGATGATTGTGGCAGCCATATGGACCAAAAGAAGAGGGGGAAGAGAGGAATGCTGAATAGAGAGTGGAGGCAAGAGAAATGGGAAGTGACAGGCTGGAGACAGCATGGGAGTGGAACTGATGGGGCATGGAGACTGACTGGATGCGAAGGCAACACTGAAATCTAGCAATGTTTTTTGGTCTTTTTTTTTTTTTTTTTTTTTGCCTTATCTAGGGCCGCACCCACAGCATATGGAGGTTCCCAGGCTAGGGGTCTAACCGGAGCTGTAGCTGCCGGCCTTCGCCACAGCCACAGCAACGCGGGATCCGAGCCGCATCTGCAACCTACAACACAGCTCACCACAATGCCGGATCCTTAACCCAGTGAGCAAGACCAGGGATCAAACCCGCAACCTCATGGTTCCTAGTTGGATTCGTTAACCACTGAGCCACGACGGGAACTCCCTGAAATCTTTAGCAATTTTAAAAAGCATTCAGAGTTCCTATTGTGGTTTAGTGGGTTAAGAACCCAGCATAGTGTCCATGAGGATGATGCAGGTTCAATCCCTGGCCTCGCTTAGTGGCTTAAGGATCAGATGTTGCTGCAAGCTATGGTGCAGGTCACAGATGCGGCTCAGATCTGGCATTGCTGTGACTGTGGCATAGGCCAGCAGCTGCAGCTCCAATCTGACCCCTAGACTAGAAACTTCTGTATGCCATAGGTGCGGCCCTAAAAAGAAAAAAAAATGCACATTCAACTCAGTAACCCTGATGCCAACCTGTCTTTCTGTAATGCTATCTTAAGAGACTATATAAAAATGAAATATCAAAACAAAGTTTTCCCAAAATAGCTTCTTCGGTATGGGCAAGGCTACCACCACCTGCTTTTTATGCCTTATTCTTGAATTATTTCTAAAAGCCTTCATCTTAGTCCATGCAGGCTGCTGTAACAAAACACTATTAATTGGATGGGCTTATAAACAACAGAAATTTATTTCTCACAGTTCTGGAGGCCAGAAGTCCAAGATCAAGGCACCAGCAGATTTGGTGTCTGGTGAGAGCCCACTTCCTTGTCTTGTGTGCTCACGAGGTAGGAGGGACGAGGGAGATCTCTGGGGTCCCTTTCATAACAGCACTGATCCCATTGATGAGGGGTCTGTCCTCATGGCCTAATCGCCTCCCAAAGGCCCTGCCTCCAAATACCATCCCTTTGGAAGTTAGGATCTCAAAATGTGAATTTGGAGGGGACATAAGCATTTGGACCACAGCAGCTCTCGTATGTCATATTTATTCATTGTTTTAAACTCTCTCCCTGTCCCACCCAGTGTCAGTACTTCATTTGTTCTGCCCTTTCCCAGATCTATTCTCTTTCCTTCTCCTCTGCTCTGTGTCCTGGGGGACAGATCGCTGTGTCTGTATCGCCCAAAGTCTCTTGCCCTCTAGTTGCCTGTTGGATTTGGCTGAGGAGAATTACTAGCAGGAGATCAGAGGACAGAGAGTGAGAAAGAGTCTCAGTTTTCTGTTTTGCTCTAACAAATGACCACAAACCTCGTGGCTCAAGACACTTAAGACTGCTTATCTTTCAGTTCTATAGATCATAATTCTAAATCAATTTCAGTGGGTTAATATCAAATTGTCTTATCAGCAGTTATAATTCCTTCTGTAGTACTAGGAAAGAACTCATCTTGCCTGTTCCAAGTCTGGAGCCACCTACATTCCTGGGTTTGTAGCCCCTTCCTCCATCTTCAGTGCCAACAGTGGAGCCTCTTTATTCCATCTCTGACCTCTGGGTCTATCGTAAACTTTGACCCTTGTGATTACACTGGGTCCACCTACATATTGCAGGATAACTTTCCCATCTCAAGATCCTTAATTTATTCACCATTGCAGAGTCCTCTTTTGCCCTGTAAGGTAACATATTCAGAGATTCCAGGTCCTCGATGTGGATGTCTTCTGAGGGGACATTATTCTGTCTGCCCCGAAGAGAGCTTGGAATATTTCTTACCCCTGTTGCTCCAGGCCAGGTGTGGTGATGGCATCTGCCATACTTATCCTGTGGTGCCTCAACAGCTCCCTTTGGTTATCTTAATCCTGCCCACAGCCCTGAAACATTCCCATCATTTTAAGTTATCTTCAAAATCCCAGCTGACTGATATACCCATGCAGATCTACCTTTCGTTCCAATTCAGTCTGTCAACGTCAGATCTGGAACTGGTGTACACCTGCATGGGTGCATGCACACACACACACGGAGTAAATGTAAAGGCAGTTTACAAGTAGGTCAGCTTCAGGAAAACAAGGAGCAGCTATCCTGTGCCAGTATAGCAGTCATTGCACAAAGGCCAGTGCTTGCATCTGGAAAATAAATCTATCTGATTAGATAAGTATGCAGAATAATAACCCCTCATTTTCTCTCAGTTACATCCAGGGAAGGGAAATCACAGCCTACATGGAGTCCACAATGGCAAGTTTCTTTTTGATTTGCTTTTGTTTATTTTTCAATCAACTAGGGAAACCAACTTCATGACCTAACAGAAGTGATTTCTGAGCAAATGAATTAACCACTGGCTGAGCTGCCAATGATAGCTTTCTATTCTTGCTCAGGCCGATAATTTTAAGATTTTTCCCCAGTCTCCTCTTCTTGCCTGAGCAGTCAAACTGGCATAAGAAAATGGAATGGCTGTGCTTATTTTTGCCTTCATGAAAAAGATTTCGCTTCAACCAGCTTGTCTTTAAAATCTCCTTCTTTGCATTCCCATCTGTCACCATACTTGCAGTTATCCTTCTGTCCTAGTTTAGGGTTCGGATTATCTGGCCAGCATTCAAGGAGGTCCTTTTTCTAAGAACTATTTATCAAAATCATAGAATAAAAAATAGTTTTAATATCCTATAAGAATTCCTAAAAGGTAGTACTTACCAAACCAACAGGAGATTTGGGGGTTTTTTGACCTCTCAGTGATATTTTCAGTAAACCACTTGCTTTCTTTTTCCATTAAATACATTTTCAGCAGCTCAGCAGCTTCTCTCCTAGATTCAGTGTAAAGAGCTTACACTGTGTTTCATTTTTTTCTCTCTTTTACCATTATGCTGACAGTGGTGATGATAATAATAACTACCGCAATTAATAATAACAGATTATTTTTGTATAGTTTAGAGTTTACAAGGTACTTACATACACTATTATTTTTTATAATAGTCAAGTCTGCTTGACCTGAAACCAAATTTGAAACTTTTTATACACCTTGGTTAAACTTGGTTTAAACAATAGAGAGGATGTAGTCAAAAAACAGCCTCTAAAAACCTTCTCCTTTCAATTGTTGGTCTCCATTGAACAAATACATATGGGCCTTTTTTCCTTGTGAGTGCGTACCTGCCCTAGAAGGGCTTATACAATGTTGTGACCGTCAAGGTCGATTCAGTCTTCCCTCAGTATCCATTCAGCCAGTGTGCCAGGACTCCTGCAGATACCAAAAGCCAAGGGTGCTCAAGTCTCTTGGATAAAATGGCATATAAACTAACTACTGATATACATACTTGGCTATACTTTGTCATCTCTAGAGTACTCATAATACCTAATATAATCTAGATGCTATATAAGTATTTGTAAATACAGTGTAAATACTATGTAAATGGTTGCTGGGCATGGCAAATTCGAGTTTTATTTTTTGGATCTCTCTGGAATTTTTTTTTTTTTTTTTACTATTTTTAATCCACGGTTGGTTGAATCCTCAGATTTGAAACCCGTGGTAATGGAGGGCCAAGTTTTAAAGAAACCTTGACGAAAGGCCCCCAACCCAGTCTGATGAAATCATAGAAGACTCCCTGGATGCGGGCTTACCTGAGGTCTATTTGAATGGGGAAAGGAGGATTTTTGACAGAGGGAACAGGTTGTGCAAAGGCACAGAAAGAGGACCGCTCCACCCAGAAAGCATGCATATAGCAGGGGAAGGGGGGGTCTGGAGAAGGAAACATCAACACCATCTAAGAGCCCTAGAAGAATAAGATTAAGGGGGGAAAAAAGAGCGATCTAATAAAATTCCCTGTATGACACTAGTAGTGGTAATATTTGACAAGAAAAAAGGAAAAGTTTTGGTGAGAAAGATACTGAATTATAGAGTTGACTTCCACAACTGGGCTACTGCATCTTTAAATTTCACATATATTTCCATGTTTTAATTTAACAGATTTTAGAATGAGGAATAGAAGCCCCTGAATGAAGAGCTCCCCCAGAATCTCCACCAAAGCTGCCCCCTGACCTCAGTGAGCAGCCAAGGCCTCACCCTGCCCAAGTCAAAGACATTTTTTGAGCTCAGACTAAATCTTTTCTATAAGGCAGATATACAAATAAGAAAACATGGCATAAAGTACACCACCCACATCAAGGGGTAATCCCTCAGAACTCTGCAGGGGCCCTTAACTTCTTGTTCCCCTCCTGTTCCCCTCACCTTCATGACCCTTCCACGCAAGCGTGTGCTCAGGTATAACCTTGATTAAGAGCTTTTCTGCAAATCCACCAGGGCACTTTCCCACTTCTCTTTGGAGAAAGTTTCTTAAGAAACATTGGGATGTTTTCTTTCTTTCTTTCTTTCTTTCTTTCTTTCTTTCTTTCTTTCTTTCTTTCTTTCTTTTTTCTTTCTTTCTTTCTTTCTCTCTCCCTCCCTTTCTTTTTTTCTCTCTCTCCCTCTTCTCTTTTCTTTCTCTCTCTTTTTCTTCTCTCTCTCTGTCTCTCTCTCCTCTCTCTCTCTCTCTCTCTCTCTTTCTGTCTTTCCTTTCACTGCACCCACAGCATGCAGAGGTTCCCAGGCCAGGGATCAAACCCAAGCCACGGCAGTGACAAAGCTGCTGCATCCTTAACCACTAGGCCACCAGGGAACTCCTGGGATGTTTCAAATGATTACTGTCTAGAACATAATATAGAGTCTCAGACAGATTTCAACATACAAATTAATCGAGGCAAATAAAATCCACAGAATTTCAGGGCTCTCATTAGAGGTATTTCAATTTCCAGTGAGATTAAAATTTCTTTCTGAAAGAGCCTGCTGACTCGATGGACTCCTGTGCCTTGCTGAGGCAATCGGGCAGAGCAGTTTATAACCAGAGCCAGGCCCTGTAAAAGACACTTAGATCCCATCTAACTCAACACCAGTCTCACGGAGACATGGGAAGGTAACCAAAGCACTCAGTGTAACCTCTTGGAAGAGATTTTTACTGTAATAGTTATTAAATAATATCTAACAAAAGTGAATTGTGAAAATAGCCATGACACATTAAAGGTCACTATCAAGTTGAAAATGAGCCTGTCCTTTGCTCCAGCAGGGCCATTATGGCATGGGCATCATATTGTCAGAGGCCCCAGTGACAATGCCTGTGGCAGGAAGAAGTGAAGATCCTAATTCTGACTGTGTCTTTCTGATTTCATTCAGACTCAGCCTTCCTTCCCCTTTCTCTCCATCACTTAGCATTTGTTTTCCATACGATAACACGCCCGTCACTAACAATCTTTGTAGGTCACCATTACTGAAACCTCATTTGGTCTCCTGTAAGTACTACTGAAATTGTTACGATTTGACTGCAAGTGCCTAAGGCAGTATTTCAAGAAAGGTTGAAGGTAAGCAGAGGTGCAGGGAAGCTGAACTTTCTGTGTAATGAACATGAAGACAGTTACTGTAACCGAAAAGCAAACCTAACATTCATTTACTCCACCGTGATTAATTGACGGCCTCCTTGTCAGGGACTGTAACACGTATAGATGGCACAAAGGCGCTAGATACGTTCCCTGCTCATGAGGGGGCCAGAGTCAGCAGGAGAAGCCAGCCTATAAGGGAAGAATTATGATGGAACTAACCTGTGACCTCAGATCATTAGCCATACACATGGTCCTCAGCTAAGTCTCTCATGGAACAAGGATGAGAGACACTGATTGTTGGTTGACATGAAACTCTAAAGGAGCTCAATTCCTCACCCATAATTAGAATCTAGGATCACTTCTGGCATGTATAACCATGCAAGATATGTTCTTGTGATATAGGAGGTCAACTGACTGACTGTGACCAGGCAGGCATGTTTGTGGAGATGGCCGAGCGGAAAGCTTGAAGCTGACTTGAGGCTGAAATGAATTCAGGATTAATATATTCCTTATAAAGATTTAATTGAGCCAAACCAAATACCTTCTATATGACTGTACTACAAAATGCATACGATACAGAGTTAAATTTTTTTTCTTACCACCTGAACTATTAACCGCCTACGAAATAGTGAAACTTTTACCTGCCATAGCTTTCTAATAAGAAGAGAAGTTTTACCTGCAGATCCTCAAGCAAGTTCAAGGATTTGGTCATTGGTTTGTTAAAGAAAAATCTGCCAAGATGTGAGCAGAAATGTATGAGTAGAAATGCATAACTTCTTCGGCTGGGTCAAGAGATGACAGTCTTCTCTCACTCTGCCTTGTGCCTGAGACACTGCTGTAAGGTTGTCACTTTCCCCAAACGGGAACACAGACAAAAGTATTTCTTCCATAGAGGGGAATGTGCATATCTAGAATTCATCTTGCATAAACAACACACACATTCCTGACCTGCTTCTACCTGGTTTGGGTCTCTCTCTCTTTTGTTCTCTGTCTATCTGTGTCTCTCTTGCTCTCTTCCCACCCTCCTCCTCCCCCTCTCCTCCTCCTCCTCCTCTTCCTCCTCCTCCTCCTCCTTCTTCTCCCTCTCTCTCTCTCTTTCTCTCTTCCCAAGTACCACCACCATCGTCCTCTTCCTTCTTCTCTTCTCCCTCTCTTCCCCTACCCCTCTTCTCCCCACCACTCTCCCCCCTCCCCCATCTCTCTCTCAATTCTAATTAGAACTTGATACTTTAGAAATTCTCTAAGAGCAAATAGAGGACCTCTTTAAAGTTTCCTTTTAGTAACGTAGCTCAGCTGAAGATCGCTCCATGGTGGCGGGTGTGGAAAGGGAAAATTACATCAGAGTCACAACTGGTCTTTTGCTTCATCCCTGAAATGTTTGCCATTGGTTCTATCAAATTAACTCCCCAAACAATTCCCATGTGTGCAGGAAAGGGACCCTTCAAGTGGCTGCACCCTGGCAGCTGCCTGAAGTCAGACAAGGTCAGAAGGTAACAAGAGAACCCCTTCTCCCCCTGCCGAGCCTGTCTTCTGGTTCATCCAGAGGCTAAGAGGATGGAAGGGAAAGGAATCACACCCCAAACGTAAATAGGGAGCTCCCCAGAAAATGACTGTATAGAAGGCTGATACTGGAATGAAAATGAAAAGTAGATCTTTTTACTATTTATGTCATTTCACAAGGGGAGATGGCAGTCTTGAGGCTGGGCCTGGACCGAGTTTGTTACCACTGACTCTAGGTCCAAACCAGTTGAGCCACTTTTGCAGTCTGCCCAGAACACGTGGAAGATTCAGATCTATGACTGTGGCAGCATTTTCATCTCATTACCTGACCAGCATCCCCCCCCCCAAATTTTTTCCTGAATTTGGTAAGATCTTGGACTGTTCTGAAACTTCCATTGCTCCCAGTGAGGCAGGAAGACGGTCTCCTCTGTTACCCTGGAATGGGAAGGGGCTTAGCAGGGGGACTGAAAGTCTTAGACCAGGAACCAAGGAACCTCAATTCACCCAGCATCAGAGTTGTGTTCTTCTCCCTCTGAGGGGACCCCACGTGGAAAGGTGCCAAGTCAAAAGGTCAGCTTAGGCTCCCAGGAACTCAATAAAAATAGCACCCCTATCTCTTACCACAGCCCAGTCCTGAAACTCCCACACAGGAGACTCCAGCCCAGCCCCTGTGCACCCCTAGAGCCCCTGTGCTTCTCAACCTCCACACAGTCCTCCAGCCCACCATGTCTCTCTCCGCAGCCAATTTTTCCTCCCTTAATTCTCAAGGCTCTTAATAGGGGAGAGGGAAAATAACAGACAAGAGAATGGAAAACATTGAAAGTATTTCTGTACTAACGTACGTGACCAGAGTGCAAATTGTGTGACTATTTCTATCACACCACTAGACTCCTTTCCCCTGCCACACGATTTTTGTTGAAATGTCAGTCCTGAGACAGAAGTCTCCTCGGGCTGTGTTGTCTGCCAAGGACTGATTTTGGAGTCGAGAGTGCTTATAACTCTTTCCCCCACGGTTCTCAAGATGAGCCTTGTGAAAATGCTATGTTCATTCATTCAGAAACACAGTGCACCCCACACAAGATACATAGTCAAATGGGACCTGGTCCCTGCCCTCATTGGTCCCATCATTTTCTTTTCCACTGCCCCCCAGTTTCTCACAACCTCACCACTTCAGCTCTCTTCTTCAGTCTCTCATTTTCTGTCCAGTCCACTCTTCATACTGATGCCTCAGGGAGATTTCTTTTTTATATATATAATTATTTTTATGTTTTTTGTTTTAGCTGGTTGACAGTGTTCTGTCAATTTTCTACTGTACAGCATGGTGACCTGGTTACACACACATGTATAGATTCTTTTTTCTTACATTATCATGCTCCATCACAAATGACTAGACATAGTTCCCAGTGCTATACAGCAGGACCTCATTGCCTATCCATTCCAAAGGCAATAGTCTGCACCTATTAACCCCAAGTTCCCAATCCATCCCACTCCCTCCCTGTTCCCCTTGGCAACCACAAGTCTATTCTCCATGTCCATGATTTTCTTTGCTGTGGAAAGGTTTATTTGTGCTGTATATTAGATTCCAGATATGTGGTATCATACGGTATTTGTCTTTCTCTTTCTAACTTACTTCACTCAGTATGAGAGTCTCTAGTTCCATCCATGTTGCTGCAAATGGCATTATTTTATTCTTTTTAACTGCCGAGTAGTATTCCATTGTGTATATAAACCACATCTTCCTAATCCAATCATCTGTTGATGGACATTTGGGTTGTTTCCATGTCTTGGCTATTGTGAATAGTGCTGCAATGAACATGTGGGTGCATGTGTCTTTTTCAAGGAAAGTTTTGTCCAGATATATGCCCAAGAGTGGGATTGCTGGGTCATATGGTGGTTCTATATATAGTTTTCTAAGGTACATCCATACTGTTTTCCATAGTGGTTGTACCAGCTTGCATTCCCACCAACAGTGAAGGAGGGTTCTCAGGGAGATTTCTAAACACCGCTCTGCTTCCCTGGTCAGGTTACCCCCTGTTCAAAACTTTTCAGTGCTTTGCTGTTGCCTTTAAAATAAAGCCCAAACTCCTGAGTGACAGTAAACTACTAGCAGCCCTCCCAGAATATACTACGCTCTCACATCTCAGGGTCTTTCATATGCTTCCCTCTCTACCTAGAATGCCTTTTCTCTTCATTCACCTGGGGAACTCCTCCTGATACTTCAAAATGCAATTGAGATTGTCACCACCTCCAGGAAGCTCTCCCTGACTACCAGCCCCACTCACTCTAAGTTAGATGCCCCTTCCTTTCTCTTCCCTCTGCACTTTGTGAATACCTATGTCATAGCAAAGATATATTAAATTGTAATTGTCGTATTTCTCTCCAACTAGACTGAAAATATGTTGTAAACAGAAACTACCATTTATGTCTCTATATCTGATCTCCCCGGTAGACTGATCCAGCATGTGATCAGTACTCAGAAATTGTCTGTGGAGTGAAGAACCTCAGAGTCTGGAAGTGAAGGCAGAGAAGCATAAATCTGTGATGAGGTGTGATAGATAGCAGAGTGGGGTGCAGTGCTGACTGAACAAAGAGATTGGACACTTCTGTTGAGGAGAAGACGGGGTCTAGCAAGGCATCCCAGGGGAGAGAGCTTGGCATTGAGGAAGGCTGGGGGAGCACAGCCTTTAGGGAGGAGAAGGCAAGAGACCTGTGGCATATGGAAGGCCCTAGACACCTCAGTCAGCAAGGTGCCTGGGGGGTGAGGGGGAAGGCTGTCCCTTAGAAGAATGACACTGGTGATGGTGAGAAGATATTGGTGGGAGAGTGACAGAAGTGTATTAGAATAATCCGGGTAAGGGCCTGAATTGAGCTAGGAGCCCAGCAGGACCCCCGGCTTCCTGGCTCGGGTGAATGGTTGTGCTATTAACTAGCATTAGGAACCGGGAGGACAAAGTGCTCTGGGAGAAAGATCGCGAGTTGTCTGCTGGTGCTGCTAGAGTAGCCTGCTGGGCATCTGGGTGAGGGTGCTTAGTAATCTTCAGACACGTGAGTCTGGAGAGAGCGGCCAGGAATGAAAACTCCATTCTGACAACTTCATTGGAACTTTTGTTTTATGTCTGCAGTTTAATACTGTGCCTTGGGGTTCCAGTCACGGGGGAGGACAGCTGGGAGAGGAATAATTGGTCCCACTTCTGCCATTGGCTTGGGTACGTGACCTCAGGCCAGCTGCTGGGCTTCAGACTGTGCCTGTTGCCTCCTGAGAAACAGTAAAGGAGACCTGAAGAAAAATGGTGCAAACAAGGGCCCTAAAATAAGTTAATTTAGTCCCGTCTGTTGTGATTCTTCTGTGGAATGTGAAGGTCCTGCCAGCGGGCAACTTCTTCCACTGCCTTAGAAACCACACTTCCGAAGGCCACTGAGCATACACAGGGGACTGTCCTTACCTTCATTACACTGGAACCCTTGCCCCTTCAAGAACCTTTTGGGGTAGAGATGTCACTTCCTTGCTACAATAAACACATGTTTGTTCTTTCCTCCCACTTTGGGAGAAGGGGCTTATTCTAATACCCTCTTGCCACTGTGACGTCAAGTTTCTATTCCTGTTCTTGCCCAGCCAGCAGCACCCACCTTGAGAGTGCTCCCCCGTAGGCAATGTATTTGCAATACTGTCTTCGTGTTACTGAGTTTAGGTTGAGATCTGCTCTGTTTCAGGGACCCAACTAGAATTACATTTTTGCAAAGCAACTCTGTGTTTTTTCTGACTAATTTGTCTTAAGTGCCTTGCGCTGAAATGAACCATATTTTAATTCAGAGGCTCCTGACTGTAATGGTACTGTGGGAGTTACACATTGTGCTCATGGTGGAACCTCTTTTATTCCAAATATCTATTCACAAAAGCTAAATGGGAATTGCTTATGGAACCCAGGCATTTCCAGCAATTCAAGAGGGATTGGTATTTCACCAAACAGTCTCTGGCAATCAGGTGTAAGCATGGCAAAGATTTAGCAAGGGCATTAGTCATGTGTGGAGAATGGAGAATCTCATTCTTAATTCAAAGCTTTGACTGTGATAGAAAATTCATCATCAAACTTGAATATCAACCAACCACTATTTACAAAGAAGGCAGTATCACAATAGCACCCAGGGAAATTTAAATGATGCATAACAAAAATTCTCAGAGAAGCCCAAAAACCAATCATCCCATCCAACACGCTGAATTAGATGCTGCCTAAGCCCAAAGCTGGCCTGTATTCAGTGAAAAGGCCTTAAAATATTTACTTCTTGATTCAAAGCAGAGGTGCCAGCTTATTTTGAATTGCACTATCAACGTATTTCTTAATTTTTTAAAGAAAATCCTAAATAGTTTAACTATGGCCTCTGCCATACTGGCTAAATATAAGCGACATATCATTACAATCTCCATGGTCTAATATTTGAATTTCTGTAAAGATAAATAAGTCTGGTGGTGAGATTCAGGATGCAGCCGGGGATTAGCCTCCTCTAAGAAGCAGCAGGCTGCAACCAGATTGTTCAGATGCCCTCTGGAAACTAGTCATCTACGGTTGCCTCTCTAATCTCTTGGAAATGCAACTTGAATAAAGCCATCTCTAGCTGACTTGATGTTTCTTCAATTAACAGGTAGGAGATCAGATCATTGAAATCAATGGAGAGAGCACGAGAGACATGACACACGCCAGAGCGATAGAGCTCATCAAATCCGGGGGAAGAAGAGTTAGGTTGCTGCTGAAGCGCGGGACAGGACAGGTCCCAGAGTATGGTACGTTCTACGTTTTGAGTCACTTTGTTTCTGTCTCTTCTGTGTGCTGTAAAAATGCCTTTGCCTATTTGTAAAACTATGTCAGTTCTCTAGTTCTACCTAAATATCTATTCAGTGATCAATAGATACCAATATATACTTGAGCATAAGGTATATATGTGTGTGAACTCTTTCTTTTGCTCCTGTATTTGGATGATGTTGCAAATAGCCAATATAGGACCTTTTGGGGCATCTCTGAGTGTGCTGGGAGATCTAGCCACATTTATGTGTTAGAACTTTTGTAATTTGACTAAAAGTCCTCTGTTCATTTGAGTCCACAGTAATTTATCAGTTATTTCCTGAAATGGCTCATGCACCAGACTGTCCTATGGGACATGTAACGGCCGCCAGGGGACAAACAAGACCAAATCTTCAAGGTGTGAAGACTAAAACATACATTTCATTTCACACAGTGGGTGCATTTCTTTGGCATTTAAAGATATTCCAAAAACTCACTCTTAGGTTGTGTATCTGAACGTTTTTGAGGAAGGCTTTAAAGTGTGCTTTAATTAACAGGTTTTCCTTCAGCAGTCTTTAATAGTGTTATTTCCCAGTGGCCCATTTCAGGCAACACTAACATTACTCAAGTCTATCAGAAACTGCTATGTGGTCATTACATGAAAAGCAGAGAAACCCTGAGCTGGTCTTTTAATTAATCTCAGGGAATAACAGAGAGACAGACAGACATTAATAAAGAGAAGTACAGATAATACCTGTCCAGATTAGGGAAATAGGAGCTAATTGCTGATCTGAGTAAGTAGCTCAAATTGTTGATCTAGATAAAATTGACTCATTTTTCATCCCTCCATTCCTCACCCCCTCCAAAAATATCTAAATTGTACATTTTCTTCTCAAATTATGTTTCCTGCCTAAGTTACCTAATAAGAGACTTCTCACTTCCTTATTTGACAGGGCAGATATAGTCCTACATTCAGTTGAAATACCTGATTTCAAAGGTCATTAAATACTTTACGTTTTTCCAGGGCCTTGAACACACCCAAAGCCCACAAGAAGGGGCTGGCAAGCCCTCACATTAAGGGTAGGACAGCATTTAGAAATTTCTGTAGTGCTGGCTCAGTGCCCAGGGAAATATTTCATTCTAGCTTCCCATGCTTAATATTCGGATCTAATAAAATATTTTAAATTATTAATATTAGCAATAAGCATAGGCCCAAGCCTGTTTAATGGCACTGGCTTCCATCCCTTTGTAAAGAATCTGAACTCTTGAAATATAGTATCTTTTTGCACCCTGACCATGAAGGGATTCAGGAGTATGAAACCAGCCTATGAGATCCCAGAATACAATTTGTACCCACAGCTCAGACTTAAGACAATGATGTAGTAAGGATACCCAGTGGGATCATAAAGGGGAGAAACACAGGTGGAATCAGAGGCATCCGCACACGGGCTTCCATATGCTTTCTCTGTCTCCTAGGAGGGGTCACCCAGAGAGCATTCTTTCTGCAGCAACAGAAATGCAGCGACATATGTGTGATGATGTTGCTGCCCAGGAAAGTTCATTAGAGACTAGGCGCCCAAGGCTTTTCCTTGGGGCTGGTCATGCAGGCACCCTCTGCCTGGCACATGCAAAAATTGCAGACTCCCAGGAGGAAAGCAGGTGATGGCATATATACCACGTTGTTTGTAGAAACAGTTAAGGTACAGTGAGAGACTCTTATGACTTTGGAAAGGTTTATATCGGCATAGGGAACAAATTATCAGTCATGTTCCCAGATGCCAGCAAGGACCAGCCCTGCAAAGAGGACACAGCAGTCACAAGCCCGCTCTGGGGACTCATTCCTGTAACAAGAGCAAGCCACAAAGTGGCCACATCCACAGACTGCATGGATGACCCCAGTGTATGAGGAGAGCTCACAGCTAAGAAACATTGCAGTTCTTCCAAAATCAGCCAAAGAGGCTATTTGATGGGACAGATTTTTTTTTTTTTTTTTTTTGCTCCAAAATAGACTAGAGTGTATTTCATAAAACTGGCAAGGGGGACAGGTAACAGAACAAAATAACACCAACTGGAACAATGACAGAAAATGCTTGAGCTCACTAGTTGATGTAACCAAGAATATAATCCGCTTTGTCCAGATGTACGCTAATGACAGGAAAAGTGATTTTTCTGTCAACTATGAGTTTAAGCCTGTGTTTGTTTCCTTTGTTTGCCCTTTAAGATCCCAAACTTGGCATGAAATCCAGCCTTAAAAGATCGTTAAAGGCAGTTCTCAAAATCGATAGGAGACGTTACTTCTTAGGGCAGTGTTCAGGCTTAACCCAGCCCAGTTGAGAGTGAACTCTGAAAGGGAGAAGGCAGGAACCTAACAACAGCCTCTGGGGGGTGGTTAGGTGATAACCACCAGCCCTCTGTCTGATACCTACAGAATTCAGAGCAGCTTTGAAGTGAGACCCTTATCTGGACTCTTGGACATGTCAGGGAAAAGCCATTCTCAGTCATGAGAAATAGGAAACTCTTGCTCGGAGTCCTTAAAGTGATCTGTGACAGGGAGATAAGCGCAGGTACAATGGAAAGGAAAAAAAAAAAAAAAAACCCGGGGTAATCTGTCAAATTGTTGACTAAACAAAGTCAGTGTGAATCCAAGTGAGCTGAGGAAGGAGATAAATATGCTTCAGATATGCCAACTATAATTACCCTGAGGCTAATCGGCAGATGACACTTCAGCCAGTTCAGAGGCGCAAATCGGCAGACGCAGCCACAGAGCTGTGGTCGCTGTGCACAGAGGTGACTGAGCAGCTGTGAGGAGGGTGGGAAAAGATAAGAGCTTCGAAGGAGGAGCTGCTTTCACAGTTAAGTCCTTGAAAGAGCCGCTCAGGAGAGAGACCCTTCAATTGCACTCCAGTCCTCAGGAGAAGAATTTGTTGATTATAAACTCAGTGAGAGCTTGGGTCCCCCCCTCCCCTGACGTGTGCATCTCAACACCCTGCAGGAAGAAGGAAACTTGACTCCACCATACTGAGGAAATTCTCCAAAGATGATGCAGCAAAAGCACTGCCCCCCGCCCATCCCCGCCCCTTAACACTGGTTGTTGCTGTTCTAATTCAGTCTTAAAAGGTTGGGAGAAAAGAAAGCATGTGACCTGGTTCTAAAGCTGCCTAGAGATACGTTATGGGAATCAGCTCCCTGCTCTGAAATAGGGGTGTCCTTCATTAGCGTTCAGAGATTACAGGGACGCTATGCACACTGAGCCGCAGAGCCAAGGCCAGGGTCAACAAAGGTACCACTGGAGGAAAAAATTTCCTCCACAAGCAGTTCAGACCAACACTGAGCCTTCCCCTGGTCATATTTGCTGTTCAAACCGATCAAAATAAACAGAATTTGGCTTTCCAGTCTTGGTTGGTGGTCTGACCTGTCGATTCTCTAAAAAGGCAACATTGCAGGTCTTTATGAGGAGAATGCTGAAGCAAGTTCAACAGTAAGTAGTCTCAATGGTCTTAGGAGGCCAGGCAGGGTTACCAGGAAAAAGCAAAATTCTTAGAATACCAGTGGCCCAGGAACAACGAAATGGCCAATCCATGAGTTAGCCTCCTGCCTCCGTTTCCATTTTCAGAGTTAATTGTGTCTTTGATAGGTTTTGACTATTGGCCTTGCGTAGATGAAATGGCTTATATTTGTATAAGTATAAAAAAACTGCATTAAGTTGAGAAAAGATCTATTTGAACCATGCTATATTCAGACTATAACTGAAAAAAAAAAAAATGAGTGGACTAAATAGTTTAAAATCTTCCTTTAATCAGTAAATAAAAATGAAATACAATAATATCAGAGCACCAGATTAAGCAGTACCAGTCTCTACTTATATGGCAATAAGCAGTGCTTATTTGTTTATTCTTAAGAATATGCATGGCAGGTGAAAGTTATAAGCGAACCCATATATTCGTGTTTACAATTGTTTGTTCAAGTCCTTTTCTTCCCTGATCATACAAAGATCAATTCCAGACATTATACTCCTACTAAATATTCCATGCGAGGCAGATCCTGTCATTCCTATCATTAATATCATTACCATCTCCTTAACTAAACCAGCATTTTTCTGAGCACCTATGTGCAGGGCACTTCGCAGGCGCTAAAGGTAAAATACAGTCCTGGCCTCGGTGAGCTGACAATCTAAGAATGAGGATACATTTAACAGTTGATTCTAATAGAGCGGTGACTGTTAGAAGGTCTGAAAGCATCTAATGAAAGAAAAATGTTAACGGGTTTCATTAATTATTCCTGGAATTTAATACATACTTCTAGATTGTTAAGGATTCTTGAGAAGCACTCGGCTTCTGCGCTTTGTTAAGCATCCCCTTTGTAGTGTTTCTACTGATAACTTTGTACTTTTCTGAAGAAGGGACTCGCTGAGTATGGGTAAATTTCCTCTCAGACCTTGTCTGAATTATCCTCAAGTCCAAGTTAGCTAAAACTCTGTCGAGCAAATTTGCTAATCATTGCTCTTCTCCTCTGGGGCCCTCAGCCGGGAGGGGCTGGAGCCCTGTGTGCTCACGGCCTAAGGCGTCTACGGCGCGCAGCTCTGCGCCCACCGTGAAAGGCAAGGTGGGCCTTTGTCTTTGCCTTTGCCTCTGCCTCTTCCTCAGAGACCGTATTTATAGGAGCTTTAAATGGTCCCATAGTCTTTGCACTATTTGACCTGCATTTTTAATAGGACAAAGGCGGCTTGCTTCAATAATAAATTCTGAAATTTAATTTCAGCTTCTGACATTCATGGTTGAGTGTGTCTTCCTTTTCCATGAGCGGTTCCACAAATCACTCCAGTCCACCCCTCCTGAGCCAGACCCAGGGGAGAGGACAGGCTGTCAGGCAGAATTCGGGGGGCATCACACAGGGAAGACTGTTCTCCCTTGGCTATAAGGCTCCAGACTGCTCTCGGCAGCATTTAGGGAACCCCCAGAAATTCTCTAACCATCAAACTTCCAAAGGTTTTCTGTTTCATAGCGTTAGAAGCAGGGGCTTCCTTAAAAGATACACATCTCTGAAAGTCTTTTCCCCACTGCTCAAGCAAAACCTCATTTATTAAGGTGTTTTGAGGATTTGAGGATGAAGGTAAAATCCCATTTCTTCACACTGTTTTATTGGAAACCCTGGACTATGCTAATATTCCTTCTTTTTAGATATACTTTCCAGCATGCAGTATTCTCCTTAAGGACCCACTCTTTAAGGGACCTGCTTCCCCCAGTCCTCGCTTGTTAGGTATTTAGGACTCTGATAAGATATATTGGGCCACAAAGTAACCAAGAAATCAACCTAGAAGAACCAGTTTAACTCATAAGGTCCGACCTTCTTCAGTTCCTAAACCGTTAAATTGTTGGAGGAGATGAGTGAATGAAAGCCATCTTTCCCAAACCACACTGAGAAGGGCTCCCACATGCATCTTGGAAAAACCTAAGTATTCCAAATCCTCCAGTAACTCCTGCTGGACTCCTATTTTAGGCTCTGGTAAGAACTTTCCTTGGCTTCACTTAACGTGAAGCTAAGCTCTCCCAAGAGAGAGCTGCTTCCCTAGAAGTCCAGCGAGAAGGCAGCCTTCTCAGAGGAAACGCTGCTGAATATTCTAAGGGAACTGGGACGGACCTCGAGGAAGTCACAAATTCAAGAGGATGTTTTCCACATGGGGGGCAGGGGAGGAGTGGAAATCAGAGGTCAAGGTTAAGAGAAAAGAAAGCCTGAGAGTTCCTGTTGTGGCTTAGCAGAGAAAAAGCCCGACTAGAATCCAGAGGACCCTGGTTCAATCCCTGGCCTCACTCAGCAGGTTCAGCGTAGCGGTGAGCTAGCTGTGGTGTAGGTCACAGACTGAGCTCAGATCCCACATTGCTGTGGCTGTGGCGTAGGATGGCAGCTGCAGCTCTGATTCTGCCCCTAGCCTGGGACCTTCCACATGCCACAGATGCGGCCCTAGAAAGAAAAAAAATAGAGAGAAGAAAGCCTGCATCATAGTTTTAGATCTGCACACACCTGCACCCACACAGAGGATCGGGTCTTGTTGGCCCAGGACTCTGTATTTTAAAGTGGTATCCCCCCAAAAAAGGAGTTCTGTTGTGGCTGAGTGGTAAAGAACGTAACTAATATCCATGAGGATTCAGCTTCATTCCCTGGCCTCGCTCAGTGGGTTAAGGATCTGGCACTGCCATGGGCTGTGGCGTATCTAACAGATGCGGCTTGGATCTGGCATGGCTGTGGTATAGGCAGGGAGCTGCAGCTCTGATTCAACGCCTAGCCCAGGAACTTCCATATTGCGTTCCTAGCCTAGGAATGCAACTTTTAGGTGCGGCCCTAAAAGACAAAAATTAAAGTGCCAGCCCAGGGAATTCCACGCCTGGGATATTTATCTCCACTAGCTCCCTAGTAAAGCCCCTGAGGAGTTTGTTTCATATTGTCCTCTTTATGCCTTGTCAGCCTGCTGCTGTACAAGCCTCACCCCCTCAACTCAGCTCCTCCTTTGCCCACCGTACCTGAATCTCTCTCCTTCCAGACTTGCAACCGTTACAATTAAAGGAAGGAGACTAGATTTTCCTCCTTTGTTCCATCTCAGGCCTTTTTGAGAGACCAAGCTCAGCCCCCACCTTTCTCGGTGAGGACAGTCTGACTTTGTGTTCAGAGCATGATGGCGTTGATTCAAGACAAATTTTGACCCCTCGACTATACCCATCATGATGAAGCTGGTGCTAAATAAATGTCAAAGCTCTCTGCCCCCTCCCCCCTTGCCCCATCTGTTTTTCTCTTGTCTCAAAATAGAGATGATACAGAAGAGGTTTTGAGCCCTAAGGAGGAGCTTGCCGACAAAATCCTGCTATCCGGGTGCCCAGACTGGAGTTTAATACCGCGAGACAAATTCTTGGGTGGGTTCAGCCAACTGCCGTCACAGTAAATGGCAGATCTCCGAAGCGTCCCCCTCAGAGAGCCTGTGCCTATCGCCCTAGCCTAGTGTCCTTAGTCTTAGGACTCACCAGTGTCACTTTTAAAGTTCTCCAAACTCCTCGTTTCTCGTGGAAGAAGCAGTGAGTCCATAAAGCCAGATTTTTGCTATATGAGAATTCCGCCTGCAGCCCTGCTCAAAGACAGGGTTACCCTCATGTCCCGTTCTGACAACAGCCTCCCAGTATTTCTTTTTAACCAGACTCCCTCAGTCAAGCCCAAAAAGGAAATTATATAACGCCGTACTCCAGGCTTGAATTATATGCTCTAGTTGTAGCAAAATCTCTAAACGCTGAGAATCACACACCCTTCAGCGTGCTCTTTGGGTTCAAAAAAATGTTAATAGAACAACAAGCACACGCTTAGCCTGGACTGAACAGCTGTTAGCTCTAAGGTGGCTCAGAAGTTTGCTTACAGAAGGGCCTGCGCTCACTCGTCTGTAGAAAAGGTCCCTGGTGTTTTTGACACACAGTCTCCAACAGACAGTGACCCTGGTCAGGACCCTGGGTTCTGGGACCAAACACGTGACTTCATAACATGTGCATTAAATATGCCCAGCACGGGATGCAGCTCTGTTTTACACATCTCGCCATAGTTTCTGCCACAGCCTTCACAGCAATTTCTTCCACCGTCTTCTGGGCTCTTTTATTTGACTTCTGGCCCCAAGGCTTCCTAGCACATGTCTCTTTCAAGCCCAGTAAAGCCCACACTTAAAACCAAATGAGAGCCTTCTCTGCGTGACACTAAAACCATCTGATGATTTTTGTACAAAATTACTTGCATCTTGGCGGGGCTAAATGGTAAACTCAGTTAATATATCCTGAGATCTGATTTCCCTTTCTGACATTCTTGTTAAGCCTTTGCTCCCTTACCACAGAGAAGCTCTGCTTTGCTTTTAACCTCGGGTTGTTCGAGATGTTCTCTGCCACCCTTTAGTCTCCCGGCCTCAGACACACACCGGGCTGTGAAAAGCACCCTCGGGGCTTAATGGGACATCCCAGCAGAGCGCTGTCCGTTCTGCGTGTTGAAGCCGTGGATGCACAGGGGCACACGTGGAGCAAGTCAGGCACTGAGACGGGGAACATCACTGGAACACACTGGCCAAGCGATCAGGCCCCCACATGTCTGAGGGTCCTGGATTAAGTTCTTCTTCTTTTTTTTTTTTTTTGTCTTTTTGCCTTATCTAGAGCCGCACCCGTGGCATATGGAGGTTCCCAGGCTAGGGGTCTAACAGGAGCTGTAGTCACCAGTCTTCGCCACAGCCACAGCAACGCAGGATCCGAGCCGCGTCTGCAACCTACACCACAGCTCACGGCAACGCCGGATCCTTAACCCACTGAGCAAAGCCAGGGATCGAACCCGCAACCTCATGGTTCTTAGTTGGATTCGTTAACCACTGAGCCACGACGGGAACTCCTGGATGAAGTTCTTCTGATCACAGTAACCTCCCCTCCCCCTCCCTCACGCTGTGCGAAGCTGAGAGACCACAGCATCCAGTGTTACAGGGAGCAGTTTTTACATCTCCCAGGGGCATGTCTTAGGGAGATCACTGACTTAGATAGTCCAGAATTTCTAGTACCATCTTCCTATAAGTAAAGAGCTGCAGCCCCAGAGCTGAGATAGACACAGACCAAGAAAGCTGCTAAGAGGCTGGTTTCCGAGCACAGCCCTCGTGAGTACTGCAGCATAGAACAGGCAAAAACCCAGCTGCATTTTCTTCAGCTTCCTTTTTCCAGAAAACAATTACAGCCAGCAAGTCAACTGTGAAGTCTGAATATAAATAAGCCAGTTGTCAGAGGTGAAAGGAACTATAAGAATTTATGAGGTTATTAGAGAAAACATAAATATAAACATGAGCACACCATGTCTTCAATTTGAGGATTTTTCAAAATTTGGAAATGATTACTGTGACTGATTCTCAAATGACAGCTGATCTCACTAAAACACTAGAGCATTATGAGAAAATTCTGCAAAACTCTGATGTTCCCATTTCAATTTTTTTGTGTGTGTGCCTCCTTAAAAGCACCTCAGGATGCCCTCAGTATTTTAAGAAAAAAAAAATCTGCTTTTGAAATACACATGTAGCTCAGTCTTTCACTAATTTCACTTGCTGCATGCTTGAGAGGGTCAGCTTTACTTAAAGTCTTTATTCTTACTGCCTAGATGATTTTTATTTAGCTGCTCTAAACATACTAAGCAATCTTGATTCTAACAGTAATACTATATCTTTGTCACTGGTTCTGTTAATTCTAATGATTGGTCCTAGGCTGTTCCTCCCCTTCCTTTAGGAATGGTACCTTCCAGTCTCTCCATGTGCATGAAAAGTGACAAGCATGGGTCCCCATATTTCTACTTATTGGGCCACCCTAAAGACACGGTTTGTAAAATCTGCATGAATATTATCTTTCTCTAATGAGCTTTGGGTTTGCATATGTTTTTAACTGATGTGTAATGCTCTCTTTCATAGTAGCTTGTCTAATTACTGCTAGAGCGCTGGAAAGTATTTCTAGCTGAGACCTTATAAGGGATAAGGACAGGGTTTGTGGTTTCAGGAAAATCAGAGATGCACCGAATTCAGGGCTCCAGCCTGGAGCAGCCCCAGCAGAAAGGAAGGGCAGGGAGGGTACTTATAGCAGAGGCAGCACCAGTCCACTTCTACCCCCATACACTGCAGAAAGTCCTGCTTGGGCTAAGGTGTGGGAAAAGAAACAAACGCAATCTATTTCCTTTTGGCCCAAGTTTGGCCTGCTCCAACCCATGCCACTCTTTCTGCATCAGGCAGAGGGAGCCACAGTCACCAGACGTGTTAGCCTAGGTACCCAGAACTGCTCCTGGCCTCCTGCTCCTTCCCCAGCCTGCCCAGTGCCAGCTTATTCGGTCAGGACCGGATCTTCTAACTCTCCTTCCCCCATGCTCAGTGAGGCACCAAGTTTAACAGGGAAAAGAAGAAGTTATGCATTTTTTTTAAAAGTAGTCATGAATTTGTATCTAAGCAGTATTTCAAAATGAACATTCTCAAGTCATGAGTTTGTATCTAAGCAGTATTTCAAAATGAACATTCTCAAGTCATGAGTTTGTATCTAAGCAGTATTTCAAAATGAACATTCTCAGGTGGTGGCTATATTTTAGCCTAACATTTGGTAAAAATTCTTAAGGAAACTATATATCTAACTTAAATATATATTTAATATATAAATGATATATATGTATTGCTTAAATATATATATATATATATATATATACACATATATATGTGTGTATATATATATTTTTTGGTCTTTTTAGGGCTCACACCCACGGCATGTGGTGTGGGTTCCAATCAGAGCTGTAGCTGCTGGCCTATGCCACAGCTTCAGCAACGTGGGATCCGAGCTGCATCTGCAACCTACACCACAGTTTATGGCAATGCTGGGTCCTTAACCCACTGAGCAAGGCCAGCGATCGAACTTGCGTCCTCATGGATATTAGTTGGGTTCGTTAACCACTGAACCACTTTTGGAACTCCCTACGTACTTATATTTAAGTAAAGCAGAATAGATGATAGCCTTGCAAATATGGTTCAAGCAATTTTTTACCCCTCAACTACATCTTTCGAGCAGCCCACATGTCTGCTGTTGAATCCTGCAGTGGGTCTGTGACCATTGCCACAATTTTTAAAAACCAGGATTTTAAAGTGTCATTTTGATTTTTCAGTGGTAATTAATACTCATGCTTGGTCGCCATAGTTAGCTGTGGAGGCAGAAATCAAATTGAGACACTTCTCAATTATGATTTGATTCTACCCCGTTTACACTGTTGCGACCATAGCTAAGCATCTCTCCACCAAAGTCCTTTAAGTTGCCCCTCTGAATGTTTTCCGTAATATATTCTCCAGTTGTTAATAACCCTGCTGGTTGCCATCCAGGACTGGGTTAAATTAAGAATGAAAGGTAATATTATTCACTAAATGAATTATTGAATTGGCCTACTGCTGAGCACTTACCAAATACTTTTATGTGGATATAAGTATCTGTATACCCACACACACTTGTGCACGTGCTCGCATAAACCATCGCAATCATTCCTTGAGGAGTCTACAAAAACAGATGTTTTAAATGAATAATTTCTCTAAAGTGTCTGTCTCTCAAGGATGTTACTGATCAGGAGAAACCTAAATTAGAACAGAAAGAAGCCAGTTGCAATGCACTGGAATAATTATTGGGGAAATGTAGTTCAGTGACCATGGTTTAAAGAGGTAAAGATTTCTATTTCTGACAAAAGAAAGGTATATGCTTGTCATATAATTTGCTTTAACTAGTCTGTAATCCGTGGAGGTGAGGGGACCTGAACCAATTCGCTAGGGCCGTTAGTTCAAAAGCTAAAAAACAAAACCCCCCAAAAACCGGAGGCCTCCTTGTGTTATCAGTTTAGTTCCGATAGCATCTATCAGGCGTCTTGCTCGGTGCTGGGGAGACAAAGACATGAGAGGGCTGCTCCCTGTGTGCATTCCCAAGCAGGAAGGGTGACGGGGGGAAAATCAGGTCATGGGACAAGTAACAGCATCAACTAAGGAGTGAAAAGAGCCTAATTCTGCCCAGCAGAGTTGTAGGAGATTCTGCTCTACTTACGAGCTGACTTTTTAGCTGGGCCTGAGTGGCAAGTGTGATTTCACCCACGTGGGCAAGAGGTAAGGCAGCTGTCGCACAGGCTACGTGGGAGAGGGAGCAGGACGAACTGGAAGAACATTAAAGTGGGGCTCTATGAAAAGGGTCTTTCATGCCAGAGGAATTCGAATCTCATAGAAGCAGGTGTCATCAAAAACTTAAGTGAGACAGTGACAATATCTATATTTGGAATTACTCCTCCATAGGATTTAAGGTGATTTTTATAGGAACCCGAGGCCAGTTCAAATGTTACTGTAAAAGTTGAAACAGATGATATGAGGACCGGGATTAGGAAAGCGGTGGTGGAAATAGCACGTTGGGAATGGATTTTAGAGAGATTTCAGACGTTTCACTGATGGAAGTAACAACACACGGTGAATAATGAATCTGAAGGAAAGGATCAGGGATCAGGAGGCGGCCCAGGTTTGGGTAGAGCCGGCACCACATGGGTGAGGGGGCAAGTTTAGGAAGAAAGATAATGAAGTGAGCTCTGGGCCTGTGGAGTTTCTGGTGCCTGAAGGACACTTAAGTAGCCCACAAACAGGGCACTCGGATAAGATGCTCAAGCGCTGGAGAGTTCTGGAGTCCGGTGGGGGACGGCCCTGGAGCGGGATGAGCTCTCCCCAAGACCCCGCTATGCACAGAGAAGAGAGGCCCCTGCGGCAGGGTCGCATTTGAGTGACAAGAGGAGTGGTGTAGAGAAGCGGGAGAAGGCAGTCTGAGAGGCAGGAAGTCTCTCCCAGAAGGGAAGAGTGACGGAAGCCAGAGGCAGGGTTCAGGGAAGCTGCGGGAAGAAAGACCATTGCCTTGAAATGGGCTGGGAAGCGGGTTAGGAGAGGAGGGGCGGGGCCTAGAACCGCACTTTCCTGCCTGGTGAGCACGAGGGCAGGCGCTTAGGGATCAATTAATGCTTTGTGGATTGCGGGTGGGAAAGGGCCTTCAGCTGCTCCTCGCCATCTGCCTCCCCTGTCCCCGCCCTACATCCTGGGCCAAGCTGGGAATCCAGCCTGTGAGATCTCAGATAGTTAGAGCTCCTTCTTTGATGTGGTAGTGGCACGGAGTTAAGGCAGGCTTTTCTAGTTTGGTTTTTCAGGAGGCGGGGGAGGGTAAGTATAAAGATAAATAAGACCATGTCTACCCTAAAGGGACTCTGTGTGGAGGGAATGTTTTAAGAAAATAGCGATGCTGGAGTTCCCGTCTTGGAGCAGCGGAAACAATCCAACTAGGAACCATGAGGTTGTGGGTTCGATCCCTGGCCTTGCTCAGTGGGTTAAGGATCCGGCATGGCTGTGAGCCGTAGCGTAGGTCGCAGACGCAGCTCTGATCTGGCCTTGCTGTGGCTGTGGCGTAGGCCGGCGGCTGTAGCTCTGATTAGACCTCTAGCCTGGGAACCTCCATATGCCACAGGTGTGTGACCCTCAAAAGACAAAAATAAAAAAAAAATTTAAAAAAAAAGGGATGCTCATGGTTTACAGAAAATACTCTTTAATCACCATCTTGTTGAATTCAGTCTCAAATGTGTTTTGTTACATTCCTGGATTGATGCACCGAGTATCCTAAAAAAATTCAGTTTCCCAGCCCTCCCCCAGGATTTCAACTGCTCTTACGGTTCCACCCGTCACCACGGTGCACATGACTCCAGTGTCCTGTTTTGTCATTTCTGACTTCGTTCCCAAGATTTCCAGCTGCGTGCTAGACAGTTTATGTGTTCAAAACTGTGCTCCTGATCTTTCCTCCTAAACCACGCCTCCTCCTGAATTACCTGTTATTAATTAAGAAACCGTCCACCCTCTTCATGGCTCAACTCAGAACCGTGTTGAATGCCATCTCCATTCCCATCTATACAACGAGGTCCCCGGTTGGAGTGATTTTCCTTCTCTCATTTTCACAAGGGCCCTCCCCCCCATTCCTCTTGTTATCCCCATCCCCATTCAGGCCCACTCCGCAGGGTTCAGGAGCCTCTGCCTGTTTTCCCTCCTGCCACGACCAGTCTTCCCTGCCCACTGATGCCAGAGCAGTTGATTGTCCTAAAGGACTGCCGCACTTGAAGCCCTTTGCGCACAAACACACGCTCTTCATTGAGTCCTCAGAGCATCCCTGATTCGGCCCCATCCAAATCAGCCCTCTCTTCTCACTGTCCTAGTGTATATCTCTGCTACGGCTCTGCGGGAACTCTGGCCCTTGTCCTCTATTTTCACCTTCATGATTGGGCTCATGCTGAGTCCTTGGCTTTAAAAACCCTTTCCCCAAATCATGTCCTCCTTCAAAAACCAGGTTGAAGACTGCCTTCTCCGTGAGTTCTTCCCTAAGTCCACTAGTCGGAAGTAATCACTCAGTCCTCTGACGTCGCATAGCCCTTCGCACAGCTTCCCTGTCCCCTGTTACTCTCTGCTTTGCATGGTTATCAGTGTCCATGGAGTCTCTCCCCTTTATGGAGTTTGAACACTAGTTATTACCCTGGGTTCTTAATACAGTGCTTGGCAGAGATTGTGAACAGGTGCGTGGATCACTATAAGTCTTGCAGTATCAGTAGATCATTCTGAGAGTAAATTTGGGGTAGATTGCCTACGTCTATGTCACATAGTGGTTCTTCTGGAGTTTCATCTTCTTTCCTCTGGAACATATTCCTCTTTCATTTTACCTGAATTTCTATTTGTATTGTTTTGTATGCAGAAATTAGTTATGTTTATGTTTCTCTGCCTTGGGGAAGTGGCCCTCTGTAGGAAGTGTCCTGGGTGTCCCAGTAGTGCACCCTCCTCTCGTCACCTAAGGGTCAGGGACCAGATGGCCCTAGGTAGCTTCTGCATTGCTTTTGCACACTGGATTCCCCAGGCTGTCGGATCCTAGCTTTATTGCTTCTAGCATTTGCCCGCTGATGACTGAGGCCGGTCTAGAGGCTTGTGCGGGCTTCCTAGTGGGAGGGGCTGGTGCCTGACCATTGGTGGTGGGGCTGGGTCTTGGCCCAGTGGTAGGCAGGGCCATGTCAAGAGGGCGTGTCTAGCCGGGAGCAAGTATAGCCACGGGCAGCCTGTGGGCTCAGGAGTTCTTTACTAAGCAGGAGTGGGTTGTTTGGCCGGAGGCAAGCAGGCTGTTAGGTGGGGCGGGTCTTGGTGCTAGACCCAAGCAAGATGTCTGCCTCCAGCAAGAGTTCACGGAAGGAGTCCTCCCTGACGTGTGCACTGCCGGCTTTTATGACCCCAGAGAGAGCCGCAGCCGCCCCCCGCCTTGGTAGGAAGCCCTCCGAGACCAGCAGGTAGGTCTGGCCAGGCTCTTATGGAGTCGCTGCTTCGCCCTGGGACCCAGTGGCCGTGAAACCTTGTGTGCGCCCTCCAAGAGTGGAGTCTGTGCTTCCCCAGCCCTGCGGAGCTCCTGCGGCCCCACTGGCCTCCAAAGCCAGATGATTTGGAGGCTCCTCCGATACAGGACCCCTGCGCTGGGGAGCCTGACGTGGGCTCAGAGCTCTCACTCCTGTGGGAGAACTTCTGTGATGTAATCGTTCTCTAGTTTGTGGGTTGCCCAGGCGGGGTATGGAAGTATGCCTCTCCTATCACTCTGCTTGGGTTTCTTCTTTATGTCTTTGGGTATAGAATATGTATTTTGGAAGGTTCCAGACTTTTTTTTTTAATCACTGATTGTTCAGCAGTGTGATTCTGGTGTGCTCACGGGAGGAGGTGAGCAGATTTCCCCACAGGCTTTTGTGGAGATAGAAGGCATAGGAGGATGACCCAAATCTCCATTGATCTTCTCAAGCTATATCATAAGTAGATGTTTGTTTTTTTAAAATAAATTCCTGTGTATTTGCTTATTTTCTTGTAATGTATTGCTTCCTGTTAAGAGTTGAATGGAAGAAAACTGGTTAATTGAATGTTCCAGGTAATTGTTTCTGGTTAATCTAAGTTTTATTGTTTCTGTAAGGTGTTTTCTCTCAAATAGGTAGTTGGTGACCTATGTAGGGCTAGCTATTTATTAGAATCAGCTGGGAAACTTGCATTTTAAAAATACCGGTAGACGTTCCTCCCCAAAGCAATTAAACCAGAATCGTTCAGGGAGTAATGGTGGTGGAAGGTTTGCTGCTTTTTTGAAAAGAAAAAAAACATGACTCAGGTCAGTGTACTGAGCAGCCAGAGTTAAGAATCACCGGTAGACCAGATAAGGAGGGAAATCAGATAGGGAGGTTTTTACATTAACAGGAAATTCAGGGATAGGGTAATGAGATGCTGAAAACAATGGAAGTGAAATACAGGAGAAGTGATAATACCAGGAGAATCTTGAAAGAAGGATCATTAACACTGGGTGACTGATGGTGTAAAGTTAATAAGAATTAGGGAAGGTGCCAAAAATTATCCTCAGGTAAGATCCTAAGTATTTGGGAAGATGGCAGAGCTATTGCCAGGAAAAAGAAGTGGGAAAATTCAGTAATGATGCCGTTGACAAGCCGGCTGACCTTCGAAGCATCATTTAACTTCTCAGGGCCTCAGTTTTCTCATCTGTGCAAATGATAGGGTTTGGTTATATGGCGTTTCAGTTCCTTTCAATTGCTAGCATTGAAAGTACTGTGATAAATGAATCTGGGGGTAAAAAGCCATGTGGAATTTTAAGATGCGTCTGAATATTCAAATAGTGATTCACAGCAAGCAGTTGCATCAGAGCCGTGCATCTTCAGTAGACTGGCTCTCCGGGGAGGAGCACAGAAAATTGTGGGTGAAGGGAAGGTCAGGAAAGAAAGCAAGAATATAGAACTTGCCTTGTTGTCTGCTCCAAGCTCTGTGTCACTTCTCTGCTTATCCTGTGACAGATGAGCAGTGACACAGTGGCTGCTGTCCCTCAGCATCCAAACTTTAATGTATGGATCCATCACTTTTCTTATGAGTACTTGGAGTTGCATTCACTGGGTTTTTATGGAGAAAGATTGTCTCATTAACATAGCACCTTCAAAAAATGAAGTGGGTTGTTTTAAAATTTATTATGAAAAATCACTAATAGAAAACTAGTAGCAGGAATTCTTAATATCTCTTTATATTCAAGATGCCTTTCTTTTTTTCATAGAAAATTCCAGGAGGGAGAAAAATTATCTTTTCCAAGTGAAATACATCTATTCAGTTGGCCTTTTCCCATTGTTTCCATCACTAGCTTATTACCCCTGGGCATACAGCAGTCAATATCTTTAGCTTGTTTTCAAACTGAAATATCAGGCAATGGCCATGAAAAAAAAAAAAAAACCTGCTTAATCAGCATAGAAGTGAAATGTTGATTGCCTTTCAGTCGTCAAAGACAGTGAAACCAAGTCAGTCTTTCTACACTCAAAGTCCTAGGGCACAGATGTGGCTAGAAACCCCTGGTAGTGCGGTGTTGGACCAGAAAGATGTACAAATGGCCAGCAAGCATGTAATGAGATGCTCATCACTAATGATCAGGGAAATGCAAATCAAAAGCGTGATAAGATATTACCTCACACCTGTTTGATGTCCACTTTCAAAGAAACAAGGAAACAGAAAATATTAAGTGTTGGCAAGGATGTGGAGAAATTAGAACCCCTGTGCACGAATGGTAGAAATGTAAATTGGTGCCTCCACTGTGGAAAATGATGTGAAGATTCCTCAAAAAAATTAGAAACAGAACTACCATATGATCCAGCAGTCCCATTTCTGGGTAAATAAGCAAAAGAATTAAAAACAGGGTCTCGAGCTATTTGCACATTCATGTTCATTGCAGCCTTATTCCCAATACCCAAGAGGTTGAACCCACGGTTGGATAGATGAATGGATAAAGAATTGGAACATTACTCAGTCTTTAGAAAAAAAGATTTCCTGACACGTACTACAACATGAATGAACCTTGAGACCGTTATGCTAAGTGAAATCAGCAGGTCACAGAAACACAAATACTGCAAGAGGCCATTTATATGAGGTGCTAAAAGAGGTCAAGTCTTAGAATGTATAATAGCAGTGCCATGGCTTGGGAGTATTAAGAGGGGTGGGTTATCATTTAATGGGCATAGGGTGTGAGTTTTGTAAGATGAAAAAGGTTCTAGAGGTCTGTTTTACAACAATGTGTATATAGGTGACATTCTGCGGTTTACACTTAAAATGGTTAAGATGATCAGTTTTAGGTGTTTAAAAATAAAAAGACATTGCCTCATGGAGCTCTTAGAAGAATGAGTATCTTAGCAGTTGAAAATGCTCATTGCTGGAGTTCCCATTGTGGCTCAGCAGTAATGAACTCGACTAGTATCCATGAGGACGTGGGTTTGATCTCTGGCTTCGCTCAGTAGATTAAGGATCAGGCATTGCCGTGAACTGTGGTGAAGGTCCCAGACATGGCTTGGATCCCACATTGCTGTGTCTGTGGTGACCAGTAGCAGGGGCTCCAGATTCGACCCCTAGCCTGGGAATCTCCCTATGCTGCAGGTGCTGCCCTAACAACAAAAAAAAGGGGCGGGGGGGAAGCTATATGCTTAGTAATTAAAAGCACAGAGAACTAACTCCCCCTTCCTCAGGGCTTTATTTTGTAAATTGATTTGATGTGTGCATCCCTCTGGATGATTAGTTGAGAGGCCCTGAGTTTCCTTTTTTTTTTAATCTTTCCCTTTTTTTTGTTTTTTGTTTTGTTTTTGCTCTTTAGGGCTGCACCCAGGGCATATGGAAGTTCCCAGGCTAGGGGTCAAATTGGAGCTACAGCTGCTGACCTACACCACAGGCACAGCAACACAGGATCCTTAACCCACTGAGCGAGGCCAGGGATCGAACCTGCATCCTCATGGTTACTAGTGGGATTCATTTCCGCTGCACCACAGAGGGAACTCTGAGAGGCCTCAGGTTTCTTAAAGGAGCTGTCAGCAGGAGAGAAATGCTCTTGTCATGAAATTGGTGTTAGCAGCTCTCCCTGTTACAGGGTTTTCTATTTCACTTCTCTTGTTGCTGGTCTTGCTTTTGGCTGATTTTGGAAGGAGGTTGTGGCATTGGAGTTCCACCAGGGCAATAAGGAGGTAGGACTGCAGGTGTAGAAAAGGAAATCCCAGAGTCTGGTGATGTTTCACAGGTTGTTTATTTCTCTTCCTCTGTATCCCGCCTCTTTCTAGAAGGCGTCTTTGAGGCAGTAGCTCAGGTTCGGTAGGGAACCATGCTAACAAAACAGGCAAATGCTAATAGAACACAATTCCCTTTCCCTATGGAAAAGCTCACTGACTAGGAAAAAGCTTTTCCATCCATCAGGAACCTCAGGTGGCAGTAATAGCCCTCACCATGGTGACAGGTGATGGAGTGGAAACACATTGCCAGTTTATCTAGTTACTGCAAAATGTACCATGAAGAGCTTGGCATCCTTTGTGCCATTCTATGACCTTGGGTATAAAAGCTTTTGCGAGGTTATTATGTTTCATCAGTTAGCCAGCCCAGAGCCCCATGCCTGCCCCTGAGAGAACTGCTTGCCTCCTTAGAACGGAAGCCACATCTTCTAGCCCAACAGGGCCGCACTTCACATCCCATGCTACCTTGCAATGCCCTGTATGAATGAATGAATGGGTGAATGAATGAATAGAAAGTTCATGGCAGTCAGGCCGTAACTTGCAGAAGGTTATGGTCTATTAGGAAAAGGACAAAAAGAAAATAAGCACTCCTAAGACTGAAGAAGACTGAAAATAATAAGAACATAGTACGTACACACATTCAGATGAGGAGGCTGCCTGGAGAATAAGTTGAGTGAGTGGGAGACATAATCCCTACCCTTCCAGCATCCCAATATGAAAATTAAATTCTTTTAACTAACTGCAGCATCTTTTGCCTATGTGTACACTAAAGTGCTCCACAAATATGTATGCAAAATGAACTCAGTTCGTAAAAGAAAGTAGTACTGGATCCAGCTGATTCTGAAGTAGATCTCGCAGGAGGACAAGTTGGGCTTGAAAACTCAAAAAGCTAGAACTAAGCCTTTAATACCTCCCAGCCAGATGAAGTTCAGTTTTGACGGCTGAACAGAATACAGCAAAATCCAGTCAATTATTTTTCACCTCTGTTTTCTACCAAAGAGTAAACACTTTTCAGCTGGAATTTTTTTTTCTCAGCCTTTTCATCATCTTCTCCATCTAGTCTTTCCTCAATCCACCCATCCCCAAAAATGGATGCTTCACTTTGAAGCACTGAAAAGGTAGGGGAAGGGGAGCCACAAAAGTGTGCTCCTGCCAGAGACCCAAGAGGAGAAAATACAAGGAAGTGTCAATTATATTTTTCCAAATTCCTGGTTAGTAGATTTCTCCTGAGCAAAAGCATTTAGCAGCCTTAGCCTCGCTTTTCCATCTCCAAATGGGGACATATTCCTATGGCAGCTACATGCTTGTGTGTTCTGCCAGGTCCTCACCCTCTTCTCAGCCAATCTGACCAGCAAAGGGAGAGGCGGTCCAGACACAGGAACCCCCACCTGGTGACCTGCTGAGCCAAAGGACCCCACACCCCTGGGACTCACTCTCCAGGGGGCTTTCTACACCAGCTGCTCAAGGTGAAAGGCTCATGTTCTAAAATGAACTCTTAGGACAGAAATTCTAAATTTTGCATCTCAAATCTCAGTTTTGAAAATGTTGCTACGGTCATTCTGTGGCTGCCTTCGTCCTCCAGTCATGCCCCCAAGGGCATCATTTTTAAAAGATAACTCTTACTGATTTTAACAAAATAATATGTATTAGTTATAGAATGTATCCAAAAAAAAAAATAAAAGAAAAAAGGGAAAACTTCCTCTCCTGAAAATGTAACCATTTTGTTTTGAAACCTGCTTGTTTCATTGGCCAGTCTGTTTACGCTACCTCTCCACCATAGTAAATAGCGATCTACACATCATTTCTCATAACTGTTTAGCACTCTGTCTTATGGGTTAATTATTCAACCGGTATCCTATTTGGACTTTTCTTGTTTTCCTGATTTTTCCACTGTTGTGAAAAGTACCCCCCCAAGTAGCTCTATCTTCCCATATATCTTTGATCATTTCCTCAGGATAACTTTGAAAAGCAAAACCACTGAATCAGAGTTATCTGCATTCTCATGGGAGGTTAGATGAAGTCAAGGAATCATAAGAACCCAGCTTTGGGAGCTACTCCTGCGTGAAAGAGTGAAATTGATATTGGAGTTCTGGTTGTGGCACAGCGGTTAACAAATCCAACTAGGAACCATGAAGTTGTGGGTTTGATCCCTGGCCTTGCTCCGTGGGTTAACAATCCAGCCAGCATTGCCGTGAGCTGTGGTGTAGGTTGCGGATGCAGCTCGGATCTGGCATTGCTGTGGTGAAGGCCGGCAGTTGTAGCTCCGATTCAACCCCTAGCCTGGAAACTTCCATATGCCGCAGGTGTGGCCCTACAAAGCAAAAAAAAAAAAAAAAAAAAAAAGGTAAAATTGATATTAAAGTATCTTTTCTGATAGCCAAGCATTTCTGAGCTGTGGCAGAGGCTGTGTGATCTAATAAAAAGTGCCCAGAGCTGAGAGTCAAGTTCTGGGCGAGAGGGCCAGGCTGCCCCTGACCCCCAGCCAAGCCCCTGGACCCTGGCTGGCTCTCTGAGGCCCCCACACCTCGTTGATCACAGGGCGAAACAGCTGAACTGCAGGGTCTCTGACCTCCCCCCTCAGACAGGAGCCCATGGGGACTCCCTTCAAAACTGGAAGAGAGCGCAGCCCAACACTTGCAACGTATTTCTGTGTATGTACAGATTGTCCTGTCCGGTTTGTTTAGTTTGTTTTTAAACAGCCGTGATGATATTTCTCAAAGAGGCAGAGGGCCGTGTGCAGTCTCGTAACGCACTTCCTTGACATCTTAAAAAATCGTAGGCCTTCTCGCATAGCTCAGAAGTTTGCCCATGTTTTTGTATTTTACTGTATTTTTAACCAGCTGAGTTGGTAATATTTGAGGGGAACCAGTGGAGCCCATAGTAACCAGCTAGTACTCTTCCCGGTAACAATGCCTTAGGCAAAATAGTTGCTGTTTCATTAAGAAAATTCTTAGGAGATGATGTTTTCAGCAGGCAGGTCTCTGAGAATCCCTTTAATTAGAGGAAGACAAATAAGACTTCGCAGGAGAATCATTCTCCATGTGGGATAGCTCAGAAACCTAAGGCACAAGAGGAATTTCTGACCCCATTGACAGGCAAAGCTGAGGTAGAAGCAAACGTTTCAATTGCCTTGCCTTGTCCCTTTTCATTCAGTACTATTCCCAGCTGAGTGGCGGAAACCTATGGAAAATCTTCCTGTGTCATTGAGTTGCAGTCCAAAGCAGACATTCTTGGCACGTTCAGAAAGAGCTGTCTTGTCTTGTACGAGCAACTTGACTGAGCTGAGAATATTCATTCATATTCAGTCTTCACTTTTAATACCCGTCCTCTGGTTTTTAGCAAGATAAACTTAATTCGAAGAGCCTGTGGTGGGGGGGGGGGGAGACTGACTAAATGAATCAGGATACTGGTCAATAACATTGGTCTAAAAACATCAGGCAATTTAAAGATGAGATTCCCCAAGGTTCAGACAAATTTATGGCTAAGGGTAAAAACTATTCAAGGACAAAATTGAAGATGAAAATGTATTGTTCAAACACAGCTGTAGCACTTAATAAATATGCAATAGCTACTAGCAAAGAGCATTGAGGCAACTTCTTAAGATGGGAAACATGGAAAATTTGGATAACCTCTACCTGATGATTTAGGAAATTTTCTTTAATGTGAAAGATTTATTGGCCTTTTACATGGGTATCATACAGCCTTCATTGTCAGTCCCGATATATAAAATGGTATTTAAAAAGAGAAGGAGTCAATATTTCTTAGGCCGAAAGACCGTAAGATCTTAGAGCAAGTACCTCATGGCCAAAAGCACAAATGCATGGAAAATTACAGATATAAATTCTGAAGTACATTGATGTTCAGTGAGACCCTGAATATTTAGAGTTCTCATTTTCCCTTTCTGAACTGGATAAGAAAACATCAAGACATTCCCCTCAATGTTTTAAAAGAAGCATTGCATTGATAGTTTTGCTCTGCCAAGTGTATTGTTAGAGGATGTCACCAGGCACAGTCTAGCAAACTGTATCCTTGGAAGTGATGGGTTTTGTTTATCAGGTTCAAGTAGATCCCCCACCCCGCCACCTCCACAGGGGGGTGGGGGGAGAGTGGAAAGGGGATGTTAAAGGCTGATAGGTGCTTGACTGCCAGGCACTAACACATCATGGAATTGCAGTTCTGTCTGCAACCATTTGTTTTGGGCTAGAACAGATTACAGGAGTAAGGACAGAGCCCCTGGCTGTGATTTATGGTGGAGGAACAGCTCAGAGAGAGGAATTCAGCCAAGCAGGGATGGCTGAGTAAGGTAACAGGCATTAGCCAAGGTGTGGGCACTGAGGGAACTTTCTAAAAGGAAAACACTCAGCCACAGGTCTTATAGCCCTACATGTCCCGAGCCAAAGATAAATTTACTCTCCTTTCCTTCCTCATCTTCGCACTTGTTTGCGGTTTGCAATGGCCATTCCAGGAAGAAGCACTTTACTGATCAAATTGATGATGTGGTTGTGAGGATGAGGTTGATGTGATAATGACAGTCTGACACATCTTTTACCCACAGTGTCTCTATCTCATCGTGTCTTGTCCTTAAAAGAGAGAGAGTACACCCTAAGTCTGAAGGGGAGAGGACATAATAAATTAAAAATTAATTTTGAAACCATGTTTTAAACTTTACCCAGCTTTCTTTATCACTGGAAATTCCTCAGAATTGCCCTATAACTAAGAACAGAAATCAATGAAACGATTTATGTTTGAGATCTATTCTTGGGGAAATGGAGGGTCCAGGACAAACTACTCCCCCCACCCAAAAGCAATGTGAAATGAAAATCCAGTTTATATAAATATGAGGCTAGAGAGGAGAAATGTCATAGAAAGGAAAAAAAAAAAAAAGCCTGAGGGGCTGAATTCAAGTTTTTAACAAGTAGTAAGAAATATTGGTCAGATAACACACTTCTATGTATTACCCAAAGTGTCTCTAATATTTTGTATTTTAGTAATCAGAGAACAAAGAGGAAGAAGAATAACTCCTTCAGATGGTGACTGATTTTATTTCCTCTTGATAATCATAAGTAGATATATGCATGGATGAGAACATGAATTATATACACAAGGACTTTAAGGCAAACCCCAGGGGAGTCACTGCTCTCTCCACCCCAGGTTTCTTCCTGAAATACTATCTCTATAAAAATCAAAGCAGTGCCCCAATGCGATATACTCTGCGTATAGGAAACATGCCAGTGAAGACATTACGGTATCCTCGTGGTTACCCACTTAATTTCAGAGCCTTCATTCACCTGCACAAGGCTTTGCCTTTAATTGATTCATTCCTCCAAGTTGTTGGTACAAGGCACTGACCTTAGCACTGACAGGAGCAGAAAGGTGAAGGAACCACGCTTGCTACCTAGCAGGCCAGGCCCAAAGAAGTCCATCAGTAAGTAAACATCAGCCAACAGCTGCTCAGAAGAAATGAGCAAAACGCATCTTTCCCTGTGAGCTGATCAAAGAAGACTTCGAGGATGTAGTGGCCTTTGGCCTGAGCCTTGAACAATAGGCTGACTTTTAGGCAAAGGGAGAGGGGAATTTCCAGGCATAAGCGAAGTCAATTCAAGTGAGACCCTGAGAATTCAGGCAGTAAAGCAATTGCACTGGAAGGTCCAGGGCGGGTGCGAGCCAGAGAAACAGTAGGCAGTGGGGGGAGGGGGGGGGTACCTGGGGGTACCTACCATTGAGGTCCAGAAAGTGGAGACAGTCAAAGCAGTGGGTTAGCAAGAGAGAGGCCGGGGGTGGAGGCAGCAATAGCCACGTGACAATCACCTCCGTATAACTGAGAGAGAAGAGGCCACCTAGGGCAGGAGTGGAAAGGGAGGCAGACCCAAGGAACTACCAGGTACCCTATTAAGGGAAAGCAAGGGGAGGACAAGCCTCAGGCTTGGCTCCCAAGTGACTCACTGGCAGAGAAGTGGGGGAGTCGAGATGGCGCAGTTCATCAGCAGAGAAGCCAGGAAGTTTCAGGGGCCCCTAAAAGGCAACGTGCGACCACGCAGACTCTAGGCTGGCCCCATTTCAGGCTCACCAGGAGATGATCCCGTTTTCTTCCTGTCGGGCTGTTCCATGCCAGAGCTTCCCCAGACAGCTGAGCTAGACAGATACCTAGGAGCGAAGGTGTTCCTCCCTCAACCCCATTTTTATACTTTTCACTGGAGAACGTGTTATTTGTAGATAGTCTTTAATCATCCTGCCCCAATCTCCATTCCTTTCCTATTGAAACGATACACACAGAACCGTAACACCCATGCTCATTCCTCACTTCTTTGTAAGAAATACCCACTCTTTTGACTCGTCAGTATCATTAATTTTACCTCCTGTTGATGAGTGTTTGGTCTGTATGTTATATAAACACTGATAAGCAGTTACCTAGCTATTTAGCTAGTGATGCAAAATGTCCTTAAGCTACTTTATTTTGCTGGTTAATATATTTAATATTTAATGTTATAAGCCAACGTACAATAAATGACCTTTAAATTTTTCAATCTATATATATTTTCATCTGGGAAGAACACTTTATTAGCATATTTATGATACCATCTCCAGACTTAATATGGCTTAATTCTATTAATTAAAACATTTAAAAATCATTATCTTTTTCAATTATAACTTTTGATCTGGTTCTTCCCTGCTTGGCAGATAAGGGTGGCTGTAGCTGTCATGCAGTTGACTCGGAGCTAGCTTTGTTCTTTTTAGATCCATTATGAGTAATTTGGTAAAGGAAGTTGATTAAAAGCAACAGCCCCGGAGCTCCCTATGTGGCCCCACAAACTGGCCATAGCTCGGCTTCTCAGAGCTCTGGGCAGATATTTAGCCTCAGATGAAGCTATTAGCTTATTCTCTTCCAAGGTCATGGTCGGTAGCCCCCAGAAGCCATGTTGAAGGCGATTCAAACTGAGTGGTCAGCAGCCTCACCTATGATAACCTATGAGCATCTCCATTAGGCCTAGAGACTTTCCTGCTTCTGGCCCTTTCTGGCACTAGGGAGTGTGATATATTTTTCCTTGGTGTTAAGTTCCTAGCGCCTCATTTTCCCAACTGTGGACCCATCTGCCAGGCTCTGTAGATACAAGGCTGCCAGTCCCAGAACACCAGGGACCATTTGCTTTTTGACCTTGGTGTTCACAAGAAGGGTGCGATGCTGCTAAGCATGCAGTAGAGCAAGCATCATAAGGCCTGTATTTTGGAACTCGGTATGAGATGGCTGCTGGCAGGGAAGAACCAAGGAATAGGCAGTGGAGGAGAGATGTCACATGCTGCATGCAGATGTTAAGTTCCATGGGATCAGCCTGCACCCACTCTTCATATCCCGGTAGAGGTTTACTCCTTGCCTGAAAGCAGGCTGCAAACGGAAGACCGGATGCCTGTCTGTTCGCCAATGAGGGAGCAGTCCTAGACCTCGGTGGCTAATAAGGGTGTTGCCATAGTCACCAAACGTTTTCAATTACAGGAAAAGCCAGCTTGTTTCACAGTTAAGTCAGAATGCATCAAGTACAGAAAAACTGTACTTTGATCTAGCCCTGGGTCCAACTAGGAAAGCTTCTGAGCCAAAAGAAAAAAAAAAAAAAAAAAAAAGAAAGGGAGAGAGAGAGAGAGGAAAGAAAAATGCAATAGCCAAGGGTGAACTAGCTATGTAGCTGCCAAGAGACCAACTGAGTTTTTCCCTCACATTGTTTCATATACTGGTTAGCAGAACACTGAGAAATAAGCATATGGCCCAACCTCAGCTCTTTGTTGAAGAAGAAACCTCAGACCAGTCTGTCTTAAGGGAAGTTGGTTAAAGAAATGGTAGAGCAGGAAGATCAAGTGATATTGAAAAGTTAAATCATTTCAAATTCATCTAGGCTTATCAATTTTAAGATTATGGCTCTTTCACTTGCACTCAAGCTCTTTACCAAGAGCATTGCACGTAGTTGGAAATGAAGTAGGCTCTAATTAAATGAATCTTTGCTCTCAGATAAAGGCAAAGAGAACTTATCCCACATATATACATAACCATAAAATTGTTGACTGGAACTGAAAAGGCTCATGAAAATGCCATCACTATTCAGTACTTTCTGGCAAAAATATATTCGTAAGGAATTTTTCTATGTCTTCATATCAGTCGGTATATAACTATTAATGTGCTTAACAAATTGTATCATACTTCTTTCTTTTTTCTTTCAATTTTTAAAATTATGGTTGATTTAAAATGTGCCAATTTCTGCTGTACAGCACAGTGACCCAGTAATACATACATATATACATTTTTCTCCTCCTGTTATCTTCCATCACGTTCTATCCCAAGAAACTGGGTTTAGTTCGCAATGCTAAATAGCAGGACCTCATTGCTTATCCATTCTAAATCGTACTCCTTTCTTTAGGTGTCCTTCTCACTGTATTAGTTAGAATGTGAGCTCCACAAGGTTAGAAAAAACAGGTTTTAAGTTCATTTACATATTCCCAGTGGCAAGTACATCCCTCTGCTTCGGATATGAATAGGCTGCTCAGTGTGTGGTTGGATGGATGGATGGATGGATGAATACAGAAACTGAAGAATTGCAGACCCCCATCCAAGGATCCTTATGCTGTGTGACTGTCCGGTGTGTCTGGTCCGTATACCTGGGTCTCTGCCACTTAGATATATCCGCACACTTCTGAGGGAGGCTTCTCAAATGAAATTTCTTGGGTCTTAAGTTTCGACCCACATATGACCCTTACTTCCACTTATAGCAAATGATGACACTGAGATCCTTTGATCAAGTTGACTTTGCCATTGATTCTTGGACTCCGTCTCTTGGTGGGAACCTCTGTTTGCCAAATACTATCCCCAAAGATGGTATGTTATCTCCACAAGGGCACTGATATTGTTTTGTTGACCACTGTATCTTAAGTGCTACCATCTTATAGTCACTCCAAAGACATTTGTCAAACGAGAAATTAATGAGAGATTTTTTTGGTCTTTTGCCATCCAACCAGTCTTTTATAGTGCTGTGGGGGGGAAAAAAAGAAGAAGACAGTAATAAAAAGCTCTCCTAAAGTTCTGTATTAAGATTGAGTGGTTTGGAGTTCCCCTTGTGGAACAAATCCACAGCAGAAACAAATCCAACTAGTGTAGTATCCATGAGGATGTGGGTTCAATCCCTGGCCTCACTCAGTGAGTTAAGGATCTAGTGTTGCCATGAGCTGTGGTGTAGGTTGCAGATTCAGTTCGGACCCCCCATTGCTCTGGCTGTGGCTTAAGCTGTCAGCTGTAACTCTGATTCGACCCCTACCCCAGAAACTTCGTATGCTGCAGATGCGGCCCTAAAAAAGACTGAGTGGTTCTCTAGTGTGCAGAGAAAGGTGGAGCTAGAGTCTGGGGAGATGCTGGCTCTGTTACTGTATCATCCTGTCCCTGAATAGCAGTGTCAACAACCAACCTCATAGCTTCATCCTTATGGCCATGTTGGGAGAGGAGGAAAAAAGTCTCTATTCTTGCCCTGCACACACTCATCCCATACACACACAGAGACACACAGACACCCTGTACACACACACAGATACCCACAGGCATACACACACACACACATACACCTCCTACTTAAGGCAGCAATATTTCCACTTAGAAATAGTTGGTGACAGTTTTACAAAGAGAAAGAATGCCCTGGGAATTCTGGATCCTGAAAAGGGAACATGAATAGCGCTGTGAATTTTGGGGAGCCTGTTTAAGGGGATGCTGGTGTATTGCTGCATATTATACATATCGATGTATTGATGGAGTCCTGGGTCTTCAGGGTCTAGCAATCGTGTCCATCAGCTGCATTTGGCATCTCCAGGGGCTACCAGCTGTAATACTCTGGATATGGGTAAAGCTGACTCATTCAGCGTAATTCCAGGAGATTCAGTCCAGTCGGACTTTCAGGAGTCTCCAGGGATCAGGGGCTTTGTGGTCAACCAATAATAACGAAAGTGTTTAATTCACTTTGCATTTGCTTCTTATTGACTATGTGTCTGGCACTCAGACAGGTACCATGGTTATTGAGCTCACTCCAACTCCCTAACAGCTCTGGGAGGTGGGTACTACAACTCCTCTCGTTTTACTAATGAGAAAGCCAAGGCGTAGAAAGTGCTGGTTGGCCTTAATCAGGGAGGATGATCAGAGACGAGATCCAGGGCAGTTTGACTCCGCAGCCCAGAACTTTGAAAACTTGCATTACAGCATTGAGGAGGAGTTCCTGCCCTCTTGATCAGCTACAACCCTCCAGAGACTCCTAAAATTCAACCAGATGCCAAGCCATTAGAGGGAACACTGTCTTAAAAAGCAACAGCCAACCCCGTTGGCTCAGGGCCCACAACCTTTGCCAGAAAAGGAAAGAGCTGCCATTTTATGAGCACAGTCCAAACTATCTTCTTGTTCCTCTTTGGGTCATTTATCAAAGCATGTAATCATAGCCAAAGGACATGTTCCTCAACCACCGGGGACTCAAATAAAGGCCCCCATGACCTAGACTCTTGGAGCTCAAGAGCAAAACTCTCCAAAAACCTTACTAGAGGAAATAAAACTACTGATCTGAGTTCAGAAGGAACCTTTTAGGGCCCATGCCTCTCTACTCGCAAATGCTTTAAGTGTGCATTTTAGTGGAATCTTCCTTTAGCTGTGAAAACAGCCCTTGGTAAAGGGAGCAGCAGTGCATGCTCAGGTCAGCCTTTCTGACCAGCCCACAGGGCTGCAGGGAGTGTGGCTTCAGGAAGGCCTCACCGAGGCCAGATTTCTTCCCCTCATCCACATAGCAGCCTCACTTCTAGGAATAGGTTTCTGTGAGGTTATTTATTCATTTATTTGTAGTAGGGAAGGCCCATTAAACTACCCAGAGGGGCAGCAGGACATGGAGTCACAGATTCTGAGCTCAGCCCCCTACTGATACTCAAGGGGCTGGGTTTCCAGGTTGACAGAGGCTTTAAGGAGTCCCTTTGCATGGCGCTGGCAGCAGAGGCCCCTCCAGCATCGTGCTACAGCTCAGGTAATTGGCCCTCAGTGAATGTGGTTGGTGGATTCTTCTTTCCACGAGGGCTCACCTTAAAGCCTGAAGGCTTCACATGAGAAGTAGACATGGTCTCTTGTGCTAAAACAGAAGAAGTGTTTGATGTTTTTGTCTTCCTCCACCAATACACATGCTAAGCGTTCAGCAAGGAAGCTGAGAAGGCTCGAATGATGCACAGGAGATAGAAGGGCCATGAGCTTTCTCCTCAGCTGCCCACCCTCCACTTTGGGTATAGTGGCAGCCGCAGGCATGTCTTGAGGCTCCTCCAAGATTATTGAGTATCCTCAGAGGTAGGACCTACTGAAAGACTGTTTAAAGGATTAACTCTTCCCCAACAGGCCATTTAGCAGTTAAGTGTTTTATTTCAGTGAAACCACTGAGTCCAGCCATCTTGAGCAAGAGTGATATAATAGGCAACACTAAAGAGCTTTTCTTCTCAGTTGAAAAGTACCATGTGATTCCCACTACCAACTACCTGCCCCAGTCAGAGCTGTTTCTAAGGCAGGAGGTCTTCCCCCTCCTGCAGACTGCACTTGGCTGCCATGCTTTACAAAGTACCCGCGTCTGCGTCTCCTCGCCAAAACCCAGTGATTGGTCTGCAGGGCATCAGCCTGGGAAGAGATCCGTGCTCTAGTGGGAGTGCAGGCGGAGGAAGATCCCTTCATTCCCAGTGTAGGGAGCCCCATCTGAACTCCTGTGGGTGACCTTGCCAATCCAGGGAGCTGAGCAAGGTGTAGAATGTGGCGCCCCCTTCGCGACCCGGGAACCTGCAGGGCTGGGTCTAGGATCTCAGCAAAGACGGACCTGTGGCGCAGCCGGGAGGCCACCAGGGGGCGCTCGTCTTCCGCTCTGAGCTGGGACACCAAGAGCTCGCCTTTCAGCTCCTCCTGCGTCGTTCTTGTCTAGGGAGAGGATGGGAAAGACCTAGAATTAGGGTCTTAACACCTTCCTGCTTGCAAGGTCCATTAAACTTACCATCTGGCACTTTCCTTTGGAAAATATGTGCAAAAACAACTGCCACCCGCAAGCCCTAGAGGGCTGCCCCAAGAGCACCAGGGGGTGTCCTAGGAATTCGCTGGCAAAAGCAGCCCATTTGAGCGAAGAGTGATGTAATAGGCAAACCTAAAGAGCGTTGTCTTCTCAGATGAAAAGCACCACGTGATTCCTACTACCAACTAACTGTCCCAGTCAGAGCTGTTTCTAAGGCAGCCACGCTTTACAAAGCAGCCCATTTGCACGGATTATTATTGTTACAAATAATGACTTACCCGTTGACGTCTAATGTCTGCATTAGAAAGGTTGCACGCGTGCTGGGAGCTGTGCTCTAAATGACTCTGCGCACACGTTAACGTGAGGCTTAATCTCCCAACCTGCGGAATGGTATTACCAGGTCGCTATGAGGTTCCTCTCTCAAAACTGCAGACTTAGAAAGCACATCTCAGGTGGCAGCTGTGCAGTCGGGTCCTCTCCACCGAGGGTAAGGCCGAAGAATTAGCATCGTGTTAATTACTCGTCCGCCGGGTTTGTAGACTTCCAGTCTGAGCCGGAATGCAGGAAGCCTATTGCCCTGGAAGCACCCTTTACATTTTTCAAGCAATTTCTCCAGTTCATTTGTTTCAAGCACCTTTGAATTCCTCTGGCATAATCACCCTCCCCTTTGTCAACACATAGTGATTGTTTAAACGACTCAATCAGATCATGCCATGGGCGACTATTTCCATTTATTATGATTTATTGCCTCTTTAGCACCGATGTGCCAGGCACATTCAACAGAAGAGGAAGCTTGGAAAATGATTTTCCTTTCTGCTCCAAGGGCTCACAGAATAAAAACAACCTGCTCAGAGTAAAGGAAAGATTATCCTCACTGATGAGGATCAGTGACTAAGGACGTTTGGGGAAGGAGCTTTAATTTTCCAGATGAAAAAGAACAAGACTTTCTTACTGCCATTGATCCTCCTATTGACCTAGAGCACAGAGCGAATTGATTAAAGAGAGAGAGAATTCCCATTTTTTCACCAGACCAGGAAGAAATTTGTCGTAGAGAAACCAAAGTCACACAGTCCCTCTGAAGGCAGGAATCTGCTATTACTGGTCTCCATTCCCAGTACTGGCCCTGCGCTGGCACCTTTAGGCACTGAGTAAATGCTTACTGAATTGATTAATTCAAGTGTGAGAGATCAGACCACTTATTATTCCCATCACTAATCACATCTGTAATTTAGGGAATCAAGGTTTTTTGTAACCACTTTTCAGGGAAGAGCCTGTCATCATCAGGAATGTATTAGCTAGATAAACAGGCTCCGAGTTCTTACTAACAACAGCCAACTAACTTTTTATTTTATTTATTTATTTATTTGTTTGCTTCTTTTAGAGTCGCATGTGAGGCATATGGAGGTTCCCAGGCTAGGGGTTCAAATCGGAGCTACAGCTGCCTGCCTACGCCGCAGCCACAGCAACGCAGGCTCTGAGCCACGTCTGCGACCTACACCACAGCTCACGGCAATGCCAGATCTTTAACCCACTGATCGAGGCCAGGGATCAAACTCGCAACCTTATGGTTCCTAGTCAGATTTGCTTTCACCGTGCCACAACAGGAACTCCAAAAAACACCATCTTTTAACACATTATTCAGATACCCTCTCTCCAGTCAAACCTGAGATAGACAAGGGGTGGTCACTGCCCTGTCCTGAATGAAACTGAATGGTTCCGTGGTGTTAACCACGCCAGCAACAGGACACAACTCTTATTTAGTTAAAACACCTCTGACTTAACCAACTGTCTCTCTTGATTATTCAAAAACAAAAGCCAACCCGTGAGGCCCTATTCTTCTCAGAACCATCATTCACTTCAGTACTCTGGTCCCAACTGTTAATTTCTTTTCTCAACTTCAGGAAGGTGTCACCTTCAGTTCACAAAAATTATCACAAGGGCTAACGTGTGAATCTTCTAGAGCATAGTTTCTCAAACTGGGGAGCTTGTTAAGATGAACATTCTGATTCCATGGGTTCTGGGATTGAGGCCTGAGATTCTGCGTTTCTAGCAGGCTTTCAGTGATGCCAGTGGGACACCTTGAGTAGTAAAGTTTCAGTAATTCATACAGTTTTTTTCTTTAAATTGTATATAGTCTGACTATCTTTACATTTTTTTCAATTAGCTATACAATAAAATGCAAGTAAGAGTTGTGTAGCATGTATAGCATCAAGTGATACACTTATCATAATACATAGATAAGATTACTGATGCATGTACATTTATTTCAAACATACCAGGTCTCGTCACATATCTCTAAATTATGCTAGTTGGCTGTGGTTCCACTTTCAAGAGGAGAGAACAAGTGATCTCTGACTGGTGTATTCATCCTTTTTTTTCCTTTTCAATTCCTTTTTTTAAAAATTTTTCTTGGAGCATAGTTGACTTATAATGTTGCATTAGTTTCAGGTATACAGGAAAGTGAATCAGTCATACATATAAATATATCCATTCTATTTTCACATATAGTTTCCTATATCAAAAACTATTGAGTAGATTATCCTGTGCTATATACGAGGTCCTCATTAATCACTTATTTTATACAGTAGTGTGTATATGTTATTCCCACCGTTCCAATTTTTCCCTCCACCCCAGTGATTTCAATTATGGTAACCATAAGCCTGGTTTGGGGAGTTCCCATCGTGGCACAGCAGAAAAGAATCCAACTACGAACCATGAGGTTACGGGTTCAATCCCCGGTCTTGCTCAGTGGGTTAAGGATCTGGCGTTGCTGTGAACTGTGGCGTAGGTTGCAGATGCGGCTCGGATCCTGCGCTGCTGTGGCTGTGGTTTGCCAGCAACTGTAGCTCCAATTAGACCCTTAGATTGGGAACCTCTATATGCCGCGAGTATGACTCTTAAAAAAAAAAAAAGGACAAAGATTGCTTTTGAAATCTGTGAGTTTGCCACATTCATTCTTCATTCACTTGGTAGTCACCGAACACTCAGTATGTGCTCAGTGCAGTGAGAGGCTGAAGTTCCAACAAGTGGACAAGACGACCACCAATCACCATCCCTGTCTAATAGGATTTATATTGGAGGAAAAGAGTCGTAAAAGGTAGAGTAAATGTTGTAAAAGAAACAAAGGAACTGAAATAGAAAATAAATTACTCTGGACAAGGTGACGAGAAAGGCCTGTCTGAAGAGGTGACACTGAAGCTGATGAAGCTGAACCGTCTACTCATGTGAAAGGGGGGTGGGGGGATGGCTAGCTGGGGAGAGTGTTGAGGCCTCAGCTGTCTCCACAGCCTGGGGGAAGCAGTTCCTCCCTCAGCAGCAAGTGGGAATTGAAGAGAAGGGGCCCCTCGAACCCCAGTCAGTATCAATGCCAGCGATTCACTGCGACCCGTCTGTGCTCAGCTGCCCGGATCCTTTCCCTGTGGCCGCAGCCCGCTTCCAGCCGCTGTACTAGCGCCCTCTGCTGGGCTTGCTGACGCATTAGAAATTTTCTACTTGTGCACAGACCCGTAAAAATCCGATGTCCTGATAAAACCATCATAATCAAAGTCAAATGAAGTTTCTGGTGTTTCTTCTCAGTTGAATTTTATCTCTGAAGAAGTGACTCCAACAAAGAGCCTTATATTTTGCTAAAATGAAATTAAACCCGCTGGAAATAGTCCATTATATATGAGGCCAAAGGCTGCAGAAATTGATTTGCCATCTGGAACTTTGCAGAAATAAAAATTTATGGGCAACCTTTCTCAGAACCCCATCAAAACTGTCCTTTTTTAAGATAAGGCAAACTCACTGCCTGGATGGTTGCCTCGTGGTCTCTGTAATTGTTCATCTCTGCTCCTGGCATCTTCTGCAGGATATATGGGAATCCAGTGATAAAACTCACTTCTTTTTGCTCCTCTTGGGAACTTTAAATTAAAGTTACATGAAAGCTAAAACTCTGGAAGGGGACAGTCCCTGGACATTTCAGTTAACCTCTGTGAGCCTCAGTTTCCTCATCTATATAATGGAGTTAATGCCAGTATCTATATTGAAGGTCTGTTGTGAAATTTGAACGACAGAATGCACGCACAACACCTAGCACAGTAGTAAGTGCCCAGTGAATGTTAGCTGGTGTTCTGTCATCATCATTATTATTTGCAAGTACCCATGTGCCAAAAACTGTGCTAGATGCTGGTAATTTTAATTTTCATAATAGATGTCTGAGGTAGTTAATATATCACTGAGGCTCAGAGAAGTTGAGTGCTTTGCCCAAAGCCACACAGTCAGTCAGTAGTAAGGCTAGGATTTCCCTCTATTCGATGTCTCTCCTCGCTTACTCGACTCCAGATCCTTGTTCTTTGCCACCTCCAGTGTTCGTGAATACTGACGTTATAAAGTCAGGCTCTAACCCTCCAATTTCTGCTGTGTAGCAAAGAGACTCCCCCTTGGCAACCACAAGTCTGTTCTCGATGTCTGTTTCTATTTTGTAGATAGGTTCATTTGTGCCATATTTTAGAGCCCATATATAAGTGATATCATACAGTATTTGTCTTTCTCTTTCTGATTTCACTTAATATGAAAATTTTAGTTCTATCCATGTTGCTGCAAATGGCATTATTTTGTTCTTTTTTATGGCTGAGTGTATATACTCTATCTTCTTAATCCATTCATCTGTCAATAACATTTAGGTTGTTTCCACGTCTTGGCTATCGTGAACAGTGCTGCAGTGAACATAGGGGTGCATGTATCTTTTTGAATTATAGTTTTGTCCAGATATATGCCCATGAGTGGGCTTGCTAGATCATATGATAGTTCTATATTTAGTTTTTTGAAAAACTTTAAAATATTTTTATTAAATTATAGTTGATTTCCAATGTTTCTTCAGTTTCTGTTGTACAGCAAAGTGACCCAGTCATACACAATTCCCTGTTCTATGCAGTAGAACTGCATTACCCATCCATTCTAAATGTAACAGTTTGTATCTACCAAGCCCAAGCTCCAGTCCATCCCACTCCCTCCCCACTCCCCCACTGGCAACCACAAATCTCCTCTCTTTGGCCATGATCTCTTTCTGTTTTGTAGATAGGTAGGATCATTTGTGCCATATTTTAGATTATACAAGTAAGTGATATCATGTGGTATTTGTCTTTCTGACTTACTTGATTTAGTGTGAGAATCTCTAGTTGCATCCATGTTGCTGCAGATGGCATTATTTTCTCCTTTTTTATGGCTAAGTAGTAGTCCATTGTATATGTGTACCACATTGTCTTAACCCATTTATCTGTTAATGGACATTTAGGTTATTTCCATGTCCCTCCATACTGTTTTCCATAGTGCCTGTGCCAATTTACATTCCTAACAACGTCAGTTCCCTTTCCTCCACACCCTCTCCATCATGTGTTATTTGTAGGTCTATTAAAGATGGTCATTCTGATCAGTGTCAGGTGGTAACTGTTGTAATTTTGATTTGCATTTCTCTAATAATTAGCAATATTGAGCATCTTTTCTTATGCCTACTGGCCATCTATATGTCTCCTTTAGAGAAAAGTCTATTTAGGTGTTCTGCCCATTTTTCAATTGGATTGTCAGGGTTTTTTGTTGTTAAATTGTATGACTTGTTTGTATACTTTGGAGATTAAGCCCTTGTGGTTCATTTGGAAATGTTTTCTCCCATTCTGTAAGCTGCCTTTTCATTTTTTAAATGCTTTCTTTTGTTGTGCAAAAGCTGTTAAGTGGATTAGGTCCCATTTGTTTGTTTTGTTTTTATTTCTATTGCCTTGGACTGAACTGAAAACATTTGTAAGATTTGTATCAGAGAATGTTTTGTCTGTGTTTTCTTATAGGAGTTTTTATGGCATCATGTTTTATGTTTTAAGTTTTTAAGCCATTTTGAGTTGATATTTGTGCAGAGTGTGAGGGTGTGTTCTAATTTCATTGTTTTACATGCAGCTGTCTGTTTTTCCCAGCCCCACTTGCTAAAGAAACTGTCTTTTTCACATTTTATGTTCTTGCTTCCTTTGTCAAAGATTAATTAACTGAAGGTATCTGGGCTTATTTCTGGGCTCTGTTCTGTTTCATTGATCCATATGTCTGTGTTTGTACCAATACCCCACTGTTTTGATTACCATAGCTTTGTAGTATTGTCTGAAGTCTGGGAGAGAGATGCCTCCTGATTTTTTTTTCCCCCCTCAGGATTTCTTTGGCAATTCTGGATCTTTTAGGGTTCCATATACTTTTTTTTTTGTCTTTTTGCCTTTTATCTAGAGCCGCACCCGTGTCATATGGAGGTTCCCAGGCTGGGGTCTAACAGGAGCTGTAGCTGCCAGCCTTCGCCAGAGCCACAGTAACGCAGGATCCATGCCGCATCTGCAACCTTCACCACAGCTCACGGCAACGCCAGATCCTTAACCCACTGAACAAGGCCAGGGATCGAATGCGCAACCCCATGGTTCTTAGTCGGATTCGTTAACCACTGAGCCACGAAGGGACCTCCCCATATACATTTTTTAATTATTCTAGTTCTGTGAAAACTGCTGAGTAATTTGACATCAAATCCATAGATTGCTTTGGGTAGTATGACCATTTTAACAATATTAATTCTTCCAATCTAAGAACACAGGGTATCTTTATATTTCTTTGAATCCTCTTTAATTTCCTTTATTAATGTTTTATAGCTCTCAATGTATGTCTTTTTCTGCCTTGGTCAGGTTTATTCTTAGGTATTTTTGAGGGGGAGTGTGATTTTAAAAGGTATTTTTTTTACATTCCTTTTCTTGTATTTCATTATTAGTATACAGAAAGGCAACCAATGTCTGATTGTTAATCTTGTGTCCTGATACTTTGTTGAATTTGTATATCAGATCAAGTAGTTTTTGTGTGGAGTCCTTAGGGTTTTCTGTATAGTATCATATCATCTGGATGCAGTGACAAGTTTACTTCTTCTTTTCCAACTTGGATGCATTTTATTTCTTTCTCTTGTATGATTGCAGTAGCCAGGACTTCCAATACAATATTGAATAAAAGTGGTGAGGGTGGGCATCCTTGCCTTGTTTCATATTTTAGCAGAAAGCCTTTCAGCTTTCCTCTGTAGACTGTTATATTAGCAGTGGGTTTGTCATAAATGGATTTTATTATGTTGAGATTTGTCCCCTCTATACCCACTTTGGTAAGAGTTTTTAACATAAATAATGTTGAGCTTGGTCAGATGCTTTTTCTGACTTTTCTTTTGCTGATGTGGTGTATTACATTGATTGATTTTCATTACTTTGAACCATCCTTGTGAACTTGGAATCATACACCAGATCGTGGTATATGATCTTTTTTTATGTATTGTTGGGTTTGGTTGGCTAAAGTTTTGTTGAGAATTTTTACCTCTATATTCATCAAAAATAATTGGCCTGTAATTTTCTTTTTTTGGTGGTATCACTGTCTGTTTTTCATATTAGGGTAACAGTGGCTTCATAGACTATCTTTTGGGAGTATTGCCTCCAATCTTTTGGAAGAGTTTAAGAAGCTTTGGTATAAGTTCTTTGTATGTTTGGTAGAATTCGCCTGTGAAGCCATCTGGCCTTGGACTTTTGTTTTTAGGGAGCTTTTTGTTATTATTATTATTATATTTTTTCTAAGCGAATTTTGTTACATTTTAAGTTGTACAGTGATCATCACAACCCACTTTTGCAGCATTTCAATTTCACTTCTGAGCAATCTGTTCAAATTATTTATTTCTTACTGATTTTGGTAAACTGTATGTTCCTAGAAAGTTGTCCATTTCTTCTAGGTCATCAGATTTGTTGAAATATAACTATTCATAGCATTATCATGTTTTTTAATATTTCTGCAGTATCAATTGAGATTTCCTTTTTGGGGTGGGGGTAGGGCAACACACCTGTGGCTCATGGAAGTTCCCAGGCTAGGGGTCAAATTGGAGCTGCAGCCCCTGGCCTATACCACAGCCACAGCAATGCCAGATTGGAGCTGTGTCTGTGACCTACACCACAGCTCACAACACCAGATCCTTAACCCATTGAGCAAGGCCAGGGATCAAACCCAAGTACTCATGAATACTAGTTGGGTTCATTACCACTGAGCAATGATGGGAACTCCCCTCTTTTTCTCTTCTTGTTTTGTTTGACCAACAGTTTGTCAATTTTGTTTACTTTTTCAAAGAACCAGATACTGGTTTTATTGATTTTTTTCTATTGTTTTCTGAATCTCTATTTTACTGGTTTCCTCTCTGATCTTTATGATTTCCTTCCTTGCGCTGACTTGAGGTGTTGTTTGTTCTTCTTTTTCTAATTCTTTTAGGTAGTAGCTTAAGTTGTTGATTTGAGATTTTTCTTGTTTTGGAGGGAAGGCCTGTGTCACTATGAACTTACCTCTAAGAACTGCTTTTGCAGCATCCCATACATTTTGTGTGGCTGTGTTTTCATTGTCATTTGTCTCAAGGTACTTTTTAATTTCCTTTTTTATTTCCTAATTGACCCATTGATTTTTTAGTAGCATATTTTTTTTGTCTTCATGTAGTCGATTTTTTCTCATTTCTTTTCCTGTTGTTGATTTCTACTTCCATGCCCTTGTGGTCAGAGAAGATGCTTGAAGTAATTTCTATACTCTTAAATTTCTTGAGGTGGTTATTCCTAGAGAATGTTCCATGTGCACTTGAAAAGAATTTATATTCTGTGGTATTTTTTGTTTGTTTGTTTGTTTTTGGATGTAATATCCTGGAAATGTTAATTAAGTCTAACTGTCCTATTGTGTCATTTAGGATCTCTGTTACCTTGTTGATTTTCTGTCTAGAAGATCTGTCCATTGATGTGAGTGGGGTGTGAAAGTCTCCTACTATTATTGTGTTCTCATCAGTTTCTCCTTTTATGTCTGTTAGTATTTGTTTTGTGTATTTTGTTGCTTCAATATTAGGGGCATAGGTGTTGATGAGTGTAATATCTTCTTCAAATGATCCTTGTATCATTAAATAGTGTCCTTCTTTATCTTTCTTTATGGCCTTAGTTTTAAAGTCTGTTTTGTCTGATATATGAGTATTGTGACTCCCGGTTTCCTGTCATTTTCATTCTCATGAATATCTTTTTCCATCCCCTCACTTTCAATTTAGCTGTGTCCTTTGCCCTAAGGTGAGTCTCTTGTAGGCAGCATATTGTAGGATTTTTTTTAATAAAGCCCACCATTCTGTGTCTTCTAATTGGAGCATTCATTCCATTGATATTTAAGGTAATTACTGATACCTATGTATTTATTGCCATTTTAAATCTTGTTTTCAATTGATTATATGTTTCTTCTTTTTCTTTTTGTGGTTTGATGATTTCCTTTTATTTTATGCTTGTCTGAGAAATTCTTTATTTCTCCTTCTATTTTAAATGATACTCTTGCTGGGTAGAGTATTCTAGGTTGCAAATTTTCCCTTCAGAACTTTGAATATATCTTGCCACTCCCTTCCAACTTGCAGGGTTTCTGTAGAGAAATCATCTGAGAACTTTATAGGGGTTCCCTCATGATTAACTCTTGGTTTTTCTCTTGTTGTCTTTATTTTTATTTATTTTTTTATGTTTATTTTTATGGTTGCACCTGTGGCATATTGAAGTTCCTGGGCGAGGGGTCAAGTCAGAGCTGCAGCTATGGCTTATGCCACAGTCATGGTAACATTAGATCCATGCCACATCTGTAACCTATTATGTAGCTTGTGATAATGTTGTATCATTAACCCAGTGAGCAAGGCCAGGGACTGAACCTGCATCCTCACAGAAACAATGTCAGGTCCTTACCAACTGAGCCAAAATGGGAACTCCCTTTGCTGCCTTTAGAATCCTCTCATCTTTAACTTTTGCCATTTTTATTATAATATGTTTTGCTGTAGGTCTGTTTGGGTTCATATTGTTTGAGACCCTCTGTGCTTTCTGAATTTTGATATCTGTTTCCTTCTTTAGATTTGGTAAATTTTCAGCCATAATTTCTTCAAATACATTTATAATCTCCTTTTCTCTTTTTTATCCTTCTGGGATGCCTGTTATGCATAATTGGCATGCTTTATATTATCCCATATATATCTTATATTGCTTTCATTTTTTTATTCAGTTTTCTGTCTGCTGTCCTGATTTACATTATTCTGTCTTCCAAGTCACTTATTGGTTCCTCTGCATTGCTCATTCTACTATTCCTTACCTTTAACTCAGCTTTTGTCTCTGCAAATGAATGTTCTGATATTTCGTGCTACTCCTTATAGTTCCTTTTTACAGTAGTCTGCATTACTGTTGATAGCTGTTCTTAACTCCTTCAGTATTTTCTTTTCCTTCTCTTTGAACTCAGTATCTGTTACACTGAACAAATCTGTTTCTTTGCTCCTTCAGAGGATTTCTCCTGTTCTTTTAACTGGGAATGGTTCCTGTGCTTCTTTATCTTGCTTATATTTTTCTTATTTTGTGAGTTTAGGAGAAACAATTATCTACTATAGTCTTGGAGGTCTACTTATATGTAGAAGTTTCCCTTGGTAGCTTGTGTGGATTTACTATTTTTTGGCACGAGGGCTGCTTTTTGTTTGGATGACTGTTGTCTCTTTCTTCAGTGTATGCAGGCTATTATCCACTTGATAGGGATTGTGCAGGTGCAGGGCCAACACTCGGCACCCAGGTTAGGGGGCCCCCCAATGTGCAGATTCCTTTCCTCTTTGACAGCTCCCTCTTATGAGTGCTGGTCCATCCTGATTCCTTTTTCCCTCTTCTGTCTCTCTCATTTCTTTTTTTCCCCCTTTGTCCTAGCCAGCTATGTGGAGGTTTTCACTCCCTTTTTGGAAATCTCAGGTCTTCTGCCAGTGTCCAGTAGATTTTCTATGAGAATCATTTTACATATAGATGTGCTCTTTCTCTCTTCCTTTCTTCCTTCCTTTCTTTCTTTCTCTCTCTCTTTCCTTCCTTCCTTCCTTCCTTCCTTCCTTCCTTCTTTTTTTATATGTGTTTGTGGGAGAAGGTGAGCTCCACATCCTACTCCCCTGCCATCTTTTTTTTTTTACTTAATGAATTTTATTACAATTATAGGTGTATGAAAATCATCACAACTCAGTTTGATAGCATTTCCATCCCAAACCCTGAGTGCACCCCCCCACCCCCCAGATTGTCTTATTTGGTAACCAAAGGTTTTCCAAAGTCATTGAGTCATTGACTGTTCTGCAAAGAAGTTCATTGTGTCTTTTTAGTTTCCACACATAAGTGGTAGCATTGGATGTTGGTGTCTCATTGTTTGACTGGTTTCACTTCACATGTTGCTATAAATGTTGTTATTTTATTCCTTTTATTGGCTGAGTAATATTCCACTGTGTGTATGTACCATATCTTCCCTATCCACTCCTCTGTCAATGGGCATTTAGGTTGTTTCCATGACCTGGCTATTGCATAGAGTGCTGCAATGAACACTGGACTACATGTGTGTTTTTGAGTCATGGTTTTTTCTGAATAGATGCCCAGGAGTGGGATTGCTGGATCAAATGGTAATTCTATTTCTGAGGAATCTCCATACTGTTTTCCACAGTGGTTGCACTAATTTGCATGCCCACCAACGGTATAATAGGGTTCCTTTTTCTCCACACCCTCTCCAGCACTTACTGTTTGTACACTTTTTGATGATGGCCATTCTGGCCTGTGTAAGGTGGTACCTCATAGTGGTTTTGATTTGCATTTCTCTAATGAGGAGCGATGTTGAACATCTTTTCATGTGTTTATTTGCCATCTGCATGTCTTCTTTGGAGAATTGTCTGCCTAGATCCTCAGCCCATTTTTTGATGGGGTTGTCTGTTTTTTTGGTATTGAGCTGTAGGAGGTGTTTATAAATTTTGGAGATTAATCCCTTGTCAGTCGATTCATTTACAAATATTTTCTCCCATTCTGTGGGTTGTCTTTTCATTTTGTTTAGGGTTTTCTTTGCTGTGCAGAAACTTTGAAGTTTCATTAAGTCCCATTTGTATATTTTTCTTTTTATCATCATTACTCTAACAGGTGGCTCTGAGAAGATGTTGCTGTCATTTATGTCAGAGAGTGGCCTATGTTTTCCTCTAAGAGTTTTATAGTATCTGGTCTTATATCTAGATCTTTAATCCATTTTGAGTTTATTTTTGTGCATGGTGTTAGGAAGTGTTCTAATTCATTTTTTTGCATATGACTGTCCAGTTTTCCAAGCACTACTTATTGAACAGCCTGTCCTTTCTCTAATGTATATTCTTGCCTCCTTTGTCATAGATTAGTTGACTATAAATGTGTGGGTTTAATTCTGGGCTTTCTGTCCTGTTCCACTGATCTATATTTCTGTCTTTGTGCCAGTACCATACGGTTCTGATGACTGAAGCTTTGTAGTATAATCTGAAGTCAGGGAGCCTGATTCCTCCAGCTCCATTTTTCTTTTTCAGGATGTCTTTGGCTGTTTTTTGTGTTTCCAAACAAACTTTAAAATATTTGTTCTAGTTCTTTGAAAAATGTCCTTGGTAATTTGATAGGGATTGCATTGAATGTGTAGATTGCCTTGAGTAGTATAGTCATTTTGATAATATTGACTCTTCCAATCCAGGAGCATGGTATATTTTTCCATCTGTTCATGTCATCCTTGATTTCTTTCATCAGCACCTTATAGTTTTCAGAGTACAGGTCTTTTGTCTCTTTAGGTAGGTTTATTCCTAAGTATTTTATTCTTTTTGATGCAATGGTAAACGGGATTGCTTCCCTAATTTCTCTTTCTGTTCTTTCATTGTTAGTATGTAGAAATGCAGTTGATATCTGTGTATTAATTTTGTATCCTGCAACTTTACCAAATTCATTGATGAGTACTAACAGTTTTCTGGTAGAGTCTCTAGGATTCTCTAGGTATAGTATCATGTCATCTGCAAATAGTGATAGTTTTACTTCTTCCTTTCCAATTTGGATTCCTTTTATTTCTTTTATTTCTCTGATTTCTGTGGCTAGAACTTCCAAAACTATGTTGAATAGTAGTGGCGAGAATGGACATCCTTGTCTTGTTCCTGATCTCAGCAGGAATTCTTTCAGCTTTTCAACATTGAGAATGATGTTAGCTCTGGGTTTGTCATAGATGGCCCTTATTATGTTGAGGTAGTTCCCCCCATGCCCACTTTCTGAAGAGTTTTTATCAGAAATGGGTGTTGGATTTTGTCAAAGGTTTTTTCTGCATCTATTGAGAGGATCATATGGTTTTTATTCTTCAGTTTGTTAACATGGGGTATCACACTGATTGATTTGCGGATATTGAAGAATCCTTGCATCTCTGGGATAAATCCCACTTGATCATGATGTATAATCCTTTTAATGTATTGTTGGATTCGTTTGGCTAATATTTTGTTGAGGATTTTTGCATCTATGTTCATCAGTGAGATTGGCCTGTAATTTTCTTTTTTTGTGGTATCTTTGTCTGGTTTTGGTATCAGGGTGATGGTTGCCTCATAGAATGAGTTTGGGAGTGTCCCTTCCTCTGCAACTTTTTGGAATAGTTTCAGAAGGATAGGCGTTAGCTCTTCTCTAAATGTTTGATAGAATTTGCCTGTAAGGAGTTCCCATCATGGCTCAGTGGTTAATGAATCTGACTAAGAACCATGAGGTTGTGGGTTCCATCCCTGGCATTGCCCAGTGGGTTAATGATCCGGCATTGCCGTGTCGGTTCCAGATGTGGCTCCAATCCTGCATTTCTGGGGCTGTGGCGTAGGCCGACAGCTACAGCTCTGATTAGACCCCTAGCCTGGGAACCTCCACATCCCACAAGTGTGGCCCTAGAAAAGGCAAAAAGACAAAAAAAAAAAAAAGAATTCATCATATGAAGCCATCTGGTCCTGGACCTTTTTTTGTTTGAAATTTTTAAATCACATTTTCAATTTCAGAACTTGTGATTACTCTATTCATATTTTTTATTTCATCTTGGTTTAGTCTTGGAAAATTGTACTTTTCTAAGAATTTGTCCATTTCTTCTAGATTCCATTTTATTTCCATAGAGTTTCATAGAGTAGTCTCTTATGATCCTTTGTATTTCTGTGATGTACGTTGTTACTACCCCTTTTTCATTTCTAATTTTATTGATTTGTGTCCTCTCTCTGTTTTTCTTGATAAGTCTGGCTAAGGCTTTATCAATTTTGTTGATCTTTTCTATGGTTTTCTTCATTTCTATTTCATTGATTTCTGTTCTGATCTTTATGATTTCTTTTCTTCTACTAACTTTAGGTCTGTCAGTTCTTCCCTCTCTAGCTGCTTTAGATGTAAAGTTAGATTGTTGATTTGAGCTTTTTCTTGTTCCTGAGGTAGGCTTGTATTGCTATAAACTTTCCGCTTAGAACTGCTTTTGCTGCATCCCAGAAGTTTTGGAGTGTCATGTCTTTGTTGTCATTTGCTTCTAGGTATTTTTTAATTTCCTCCTTGATTTCTTCAGTGATCCATTGGTTGGTTAGTGGCATGTTGTTTAGTCTCCACGTGTTTGTATTTTTTGCAGTTTTTTTCTTGTTGTTGATTTCCAGTCGTATAGCATTGTGGTCAGAGAAGATGGTTGATATGATTTCAATTTTCTTAAAGTTACCGAGGCTTGATTTGTAGCCCAGGATGTGATCGATCTTAGAGAATGTTCCATGCACACTTGAGAAGAATGTGTATTCTGTTGCTTTTGGATGGAATGTCCTATAAATATCTATTAAGTCCATCTGATCTAATGCTTAGCTCAGGGCTTGTGTTTCCTTATTGATTTTCTGTCTGGATGATCTATCCACTGCTGTAAGTGGGGTGTTAAAGTCCCCCACTATGATGGTGTTATTGTTGATTTCTCCTTTGAAGGTTGTTAGCAGTTGCCTTATGTATTGTGGTGATCCTATGTTGGGTGCGTAGATATTTGAAATGGTTATATCTTCTTCTTGGATTGATTCTTTGATCATTATGTAGTGCCCTTCCTGGTATCTTAAAATGTTCTTCATTTTAAAGTCTGTTTTGTCTGATAGGAGTATGGCTACTCCAGCTTTCTTTTGATATTCATTTGCATGGAATATTTTCTTCCATCCTCTCACTTTCAATTTGTATGTGTCCCTAGAAGTGAAGTGGGTCTCTTGAAGACAGCATATATATGGGTCTTGTTTTCGTATCCATTTGACTAGTCTGTGTCTTTTGGTTGGGCATTCAGTCCATTAACAATTAAGGTAATTATTGATATGTATGTTCTTATTGCCATTGTATTAACTGTTTGTGGTTTTTGTTGCCCTTTTTTCTTCCCTTATTCTCTTGTTGTCTCCTCTCACAAGATGACTATCTTTAATGTTGTATTTGAGTTGATTTTTCTTATTTATTTGTGTATCAATTGTAGATTTTTAGTTTGCAGTTACCCTGAAGTTTTGATATAGGAGTCTATATATAAATGAGATTGTATTAAGTTGTTGGTTTCTTAATTGCACTTGCATCTCCAGTCTCCTGCATTTGTGCTCTCTTCTTGTGATTTCTGATTTTGGTAGCACAATTTTGCATGGATGATTTAGTATCTTTACTGTATATATGCCTTTATTGGTGAGCCTCGTCATTTATGGTGGTTTTATTTCTGGTTGTGGCTTTTATTTCATTTTATTTTTCTGCCTAGAGAAGTTCCTTTAGGATTTGTTGTAAAGCTGGTTTAGTGTTGCAGAAATCTCTTAGCTTCTGCTTATCTGTAAAAGTTTTGATCTGTCCTTCAAATCTGAATGAGAGCCTTGCTGGGTAAAGTAATCTTGGTTGGAGGTTTTTTTCCTTCCATCACGTTCAGTATATCATGCCACTCCCTTCTAGCCTGCAGAGTTTCAGCTGAAAAATCTGCTGATAACCTTATTGGGGTTCCCTTGTATGTTATTTGTTTCTTTTCCCTAGCTGCTTTCAATATTTTCTCTTTGTCTTTAATTTCAGTCATTTTGATTAATATGTGTCTCGGGGTGTTCCTCCTTGGGTTTATTTTATATGGTACTCGTTGTGCTTCCTGGATTTGACTGAGTGGTTCCTTTCCCATGTTAGGGAACTTTTTGGCTATTATCTCTTCAAATGTTTTTTCTGTCCCCTTCTCTCTCCTCCCTCTGGCACCCCTATAATACAGATGTTGGTGCATTAAATGTTATCCCAGAGTTCTCTGAGAATCCTCATTTCCCTTCAGTCTTTTATCGCTTTTCTCTTCCACATTAGTGATTTCCACTAATCTGTCCTCCACCTCACTGATTTGTTCTTCTGCCTCCTGTATCCTATTGTTGGCTGCACCTAATGAATTTTTTATTTCAGTTATTGTATTTTGCATCTCTTCTTGCTTAATTTTCATATCTTGTATTGCTTTGCTCAGTGTTTCCTGTAAATTCTCAATATTTGCCTCCAGTTTATTTCCAATGTCTTGCATCATCTTCAGCATCAACAGTCTAAAGTCTTTCTGGGAGGCTAATAATGTCCTCATCACTGAGCTGTTTTTCTGGGCTTTTTTCTTTCTCCCTTATCTGAGTTATAGTTTTCTGTCTTTTCATTTTTATAGGGTTTTTGTGTGGTGGCCATTTTGCAGACAATAGAGTTGTAGCCTCTCTTACTTCTCGTGTTTGCCTCCCCAGTGGCTGAAGTTGGTATGGGGGGGCACTTTCTGAAGGCTTCCTGATGAGAGGGACTGGTGTCTGCCCACTGGTAGGTGGGGCTGTCTCCTATCCCTCTGGTAGATGGGGCTTTTTCTCAGGGTGAGATTAGAGGTGACTGTGTGCCTGAGGCATCTTTAGGCAGCCTGTTTACTGATGGGTGGGGCTGTGATCCCACCTGGATTATGGTTTGGCCTGGGACTTCTCAGTGCTGATGGAAGGGGCCAGCTTTTCCCAAGATAGCCACCTCCAGAGAAATGCAGGCTGTTGAATATTCCCAAGAGCTTTGCTTCCAATGCCCTTCTCCCACCACAAGCCACAATCACCCATTTTCCCAGGAGATCCTCCAAGATTTACAGTCAGGTTCCATCCGGATTCCCGTGGAGCCTTTGCTTTGCCCTGGGACCCAGTGCACATGAAAGTCTGTGTGCACCTTTCAAGAATGGGGTCTCTGTTTCCCCCAGTCCTGAGGAGCTCCTGCACACAAGTCCTACTGGCTTTCAATGCCAGATGCTCCAGGGGCTCTTTCTCCCTGTGCCAGATCCCCAGGCGTGGGGATTTGATGTGGGGCTCAGAACTCTCAGTTCTTTAGGTGAGTTTCTGTGATACAGTTACTTTCCAGTCTGTGGGCTTCCCACCCAGGAGGTATGGGGTTGTTTATATCGCATAGTCACCTCTCCTACCTCCTGATGTGGTCTCTTCTTTTTCTTCTGGAATAGAATATCTTTTTGAAAGTTCCCAGTCCATTTGGTTGAAGGTTGCTCAGCATTTGGTTGTAATTTTGTTCCTTTTATAAGAGAAGTTGAGCTCCAGTCCTTCTATTCCACCATCTTAATCTGAAGACCTCCCCTGCCATCTTGATTCCAGCCTCTAGGACCTTTTTTTCCCCTTTTTTGGCCACACCCATGGCATATGGAAGTTCCCAGGCCAGGAATGGAAGTTCCCAGGCACCTGAATTTCTCTCCATCTCCTTGTCCTACCTTACTTTTCTGCACTATATTGATTCATATCAGACTTGTTGCTATTACCTATTTGTATATCGATTTTCTGTCTCTTCCACTCTGAAAGTCAGGTCCATGAAGACAGGAATATTGTTTTCCTCACTAATTTTCAGTGAATAGATCTCTGTAATGTAAATAGTAGGTGCTCAATAAACATTTGTTCAATGTAAAAAAGTTTTCCCCAGGTGTCTGCAGAAGATGGCAGTAGGGCAAGTCTGGTGCTCAATGGTTGAGGCTGTCTCCTGAGCCACCAGGTACCCATCATGGCCAAGCAGATATCCATAGGCTGCAAGGGCATGAACATAGTTTCTGGCAATTTCTTGGAAACAAGTTAAAGTACCTAGCCTTTCTCTGCAAATGCATCAACACTGACTTGTCCCATAGCCCCTACCCCAGTTGCATCCTTTGGTGGACAGAGATACGCCGCCTACAGGACCAAATGAGTTATCCCTGACTGCTTCTGGTGCCTGGATGGGAATTCCATGACCCTCTGTCAAGAAAAATCAGGTGGTGATTCCTGCTGCCCTGAAGGTTGTCTGTGTGAAGGCTTTGTGAAATTCTGTCCACCTAGGGTGCTGGGATGAGGGGATTGGCTGGGAGAACCGAGGTGACAGCCACCCTGGAGGAGAAGAAGAAGGCAAGTTTTTTTCTTTTTTCTTTTCTTCTTTTTTCTTTTTTTTGGTCGGGACATTATGTGGGATCTCAGTTCCCAGACCAGGGATTGAACCTGGGTTGTAGCAGTAAAAGCGCCAAATCCTAACCACTATACCCAAAGCCAACAATCTCTACTAGAAGAAAGAACAGTGTACAGATATAAGGGTACAGACACAGGCCCAAAAGAACATGGAGAAGTCCAGCCAATCCATGGAGATTCTTGAGGCCCAGGGACTCCTGGTCTGAGTGCAGTAAAGACTGTTTATTCCTAATGCCTGGTCTTCCCTTCCTCCAGCACCACCCGGGGATGTGAGGGCCCAAGAGCAGCCATCCAGGTGTCACAGGCAGCCTGGGGACAATGAAAGGGTCTTGGCCATTACTCCTGATTAAAAAAATACCTTTCTTTAAACTTTAAACATCTCGAAGAGCTGCATAAGCATAAATTTGTCTATGATCTTGTTCATGAGAGAGTTTTAGAAAATTAGTGATAGGAACAACTGGTTATTTAAGTTTCAGTATTTGCAAAAGTGAGCTGGAAAACTCTAATTGGAGGGGAACCCTGCATTGTGAAAGGGGCATCTATCTGAAACTTCCCATGTGGTCAGATACTACACTGGGTGGCTGTCAGCATATAGGGAAATGCCTGGGGGTGCTGAGCCTGGTTGGGTACAGAGGTATTTATAGACATGCCAGGCTGGGAGGACATGCAACCAAGGGGTTACAGGCATTGCTTTTGTTGCTTCCATGTATTTTGTGATGAGAAATAATGTTCAAAGAGAAGAAGAAAGGGTGAATAAAGCAGCTGGTGACTGAGTCCCAGTGTAGAGAGAGAGATGAATGAGAGGACAGTGTTTTTGAAAAATAAAATTGGATACAGAAAAAAAAGTTGACTTAGGATAGCCTCTAAGAAATATGATAACATCAAAATTGGGTAACTCTAGAGCCTTGCTTCTACAATTTTTTTTTTGGTTCTTTTATTGTTTTCCTTTTTTTGGCCATGCCCACAGTATGTGGAAATTCCTGGGCCAGGGATCAAACACGTGCCACAGCCATAATGGTCACATCCTTAACCACTAGGCCACCAGGGAACTCCAAATTCATTTTCTTTTTAAACAGCCAGAACTGTTAAAAAGGGCCTTTGTTCCCTGGGGTCATATTGATGGGGATATAGTAGCACATCATTCATGGATCTCACAGTCTAGAAGTGAATTAATCTGAAGCCCGAGTCTTCCCGGTGGATGGCTTACAGAGGCAGAGGAAGGGATTATGGAGATGTTGTTTGAGTGCTGCAGACATACTTGTGGGTATAGCTAGAATCCAAGAGTATCCTCTAAGTAGGTAATTGCCACTGCTTTCATCTTTGGTAAGAGGTAATTATTATCTGTTTCCATCACTTCTACCATGAAATAGATACATTATGATTGATTATTCTCATCCCTTATTTCCACTCTCTGTCACTTGAGAAAGGACCATATTTCTGTAATGCAGAATGCAATTCCAGAAAATCTTTGAGATTAAAGAGTAAAGTCAAATCTCTTTGATTCAGATTCTGCTAACTCCATAAATTCAGAATTCATTATCAGTTTCATTGGACTGAGACTTATCTTAGTCCAGTTGGGAGGGAGGGAGGGAAATTACTAAGCAAATTAGCAGTGGACAAATTATTTGCAAAAGGTGTAACCAGTATAAAAAGACTTCTTCACACCAGGCTTACAAGTTTATCAGCACTACTTTTTCCACATTTTTAAATTTATGTATAATTTACATAAAGTTCACCAATTCTGCCAGTTTTGAAGAACTCATAGTTATATAATCACTATAATAATCAACATACAGAACAGTTCCATAATACCCCCACACACACACACACACACTAACCAGATTCTCTCATTCTCTGTTGGGGGTCAAGCCTCTTTCAGTCCCCAGCCCCTGAAAACCACTAGTCAGTTTTCTGTCCCTTTAGTTTTGTTTGCTAGAGGATGATGTATGAAAGGAATCATAGGGCCTTGGTAACTGTGTGGTGCTGTGGTTAGAGATCCTCCTAGAGATCACTGTCATGGCTCCATGTATGTCCATCCTGGGAATGGCCACTGTGCATCCACAGGATCACTAACTGGAGCAAGGGAAAAGCGGTTGCCTGTTATTCATATCAGTGGAATCTGATAGAAGGAGACAGGTGCATCTCTGGAGTTAATCATTAGTATGTGTCAAAGGGCTTCGAGAACATTGATTTAAGGAAGCATTTTCGTGACTGATCCAAAAAAAAAAAAAAAAAAAAAACTCAGTTATGTTCGTCTGCCTCTGCTAGAAGGTTATGCAGTGCATTATGTAGCATGCAGTGTATTTTGTAGTGTGTAATAAAACAAAAAGTAAAAAAAAGGACAGAAGAATCATACAGTATGTAACTTTTTAAGGCTGACTTCTTTCACTTAGCATCTGAGATTCATACCTACTATTGGGTGTAAAGGTAGTTTGTTGCATTTCGTAGCTAAGTACTGTTTCACTGCACCACAGAGTGTTTACCCAATCACTTGTTGATGGACATGCAAGTTGTTTCCAGTTTTGGATGAATAAGAAGAAAGCCACTACAAAAATTTACATTCAAAAGGGAATATAGTCAATAATGTTATAATGCTTTGTTATGTGTAATCTGTAAAAATATAGAATCATTATATGCACAAAACTAATATTCTAAGTCAATTATACTTCAATTTTTAAAAAATCAGAGGTTTTTGCATGGACCTAAGTTTTTATTTTACTTGTACAAATATCTCAGAGTGGGATTACTGAGTTATATGGTAACTAAATGTTTAAATTTTTGAGAAACCTCTAAACTGTTTTCTAGATTGGCTGTTCCAGTTTTTCATTTACAACAAAAATATGTGAGAGTTCTAGTTGCTCCATGTCCTTGCCAGTTATTTTCAGTTGTTTTTTTTTTTTAATTAGCCATATAGACGAGTAGTTGTGTCTCATTGTAATTTCAATTTGCATTTTGCCATTAATGAAGCTGAGTGTCTTTTTTGTGCTTATTTTCCATCCATGTGTCATCTTTGGTGAAGTGACAATCCACATCTTTAGCCCATTTTAAAAGTTGAGTTCAAATTATTAATGTAGTGGTTGACATGTATATAAACACTCATATATATTATTTCATTTGATCATCACACCTCTGGGAGGGAAGCAGAGCAGTTATTATTCCCTAATCTCCATTTCCCTGGAGAAACTGAGGCTGGCAACAGTTCCATGACTTGCCCAAGTTCACACCAAGTGGCAGAGGCAGAGCTCGAAGCCAAGCCTGCCACTGACACTTCTCTCCCCTGAAGACAAATGGGGTCACTCTAAGGACGACGCAGAGGGTCCAGGTGACAGGGCCAGCCCAGGCACAATTCTGGGAAGGTGAATCCTGTCCTTGCCAGCTCTGCTGTAGACATTTCCAGCCCATCCCCATCCCCTTCCCTGTGCTTTGTCTCCCTTGTCTGAAGTCCAACTCTTGGCTACTAATACTTACAGTTTCTAACTTTTTCTTCTTCCCACCCTGAATGGGGATTTTTGCATTTTAACCCAGGCTTTTCAAGATACCACTTCTTCGTAGTGTGGCTTTCAAACTGTTCCCTTAGAGCTTCCAGGTTCCTGAGAAACAGCCCAAAGAGTCAGTGCAGAGGGTGTGGGACTTTGGACCCACCCAGACAACCAAAGCTGTTTCATGCTTACCTGTTTTGCACACTGGGCTTTCATTGAAGATTTTATTTGAAAAGAAGGTCATTGCTTTCTAAAACACACTTGCAATAAGTGAACCTACATATTTCTCATATGTCCTGTGGTGCAGATATTTTCACTAATTGAGTCTTCTCTCTGGGTATCCCCACATCCCCAGACCAATCTGGATTATCAGGATTTTACCTCATAAAAAAAAAAAACATAGAGCTGAGTTTCCCAGGCTATTCTCCATGACAGCCCTCTGATGGGCTGTACCAAGACAGTGACTCCTTTTAGTCCTCAGGACATATGAGAAGGGCTTGGCTGGTCTCTGCAGACCTTGACCTCCCTTACTTTTTCACTCTTTACACTGTCTAAAAGCTCTCTTCCATGTATGTCCTGACAGGGAAAGGAGGCACTAGCATAGAGGGGTGGTTTGGGCTTGGGCTCTGGAATTTTGTAGTCCTTTTGACCCTTACTTATTAGCTGAGTGGTCCTGGCAAATTGCTTAATTTGCCTAAGCCCCAGTTTCCTCATCTGTGAAATGGGGAAATTGGCATCATATTTCTTAGAACCGTTGCAGGGATTAAAAGCTGATGTAGGAGTTCCCACTGTGGTGCAGCGGAAACAAATCTGACTGGCATCCATGAGGATGCAGGTTCAATCCGTGGCCTCGCTCAGTGGGTTAAGGATCTGGCATTGCCGTGAGCTGTGGTGTAGGTCTCAGATGCAGCTGGGATCTGACATTGCTGGGGCTGTGGTGTAGGCCGGCAGCTACAGCTCCCATTCAACCCCTAGTCTGGGAACCTCCATATGCCACGGGTGAGGCTCTAAAAAGAAAATAAATAAATAAAGGCTAATATATATGATGCACATGGTACCATTCCTGGTACTTAGGACACCCTCGGTAAATGGCAGCTCTATTATTACTAGCCCTGCCTGGCACTGAGGTTTGCCCTTATCCATGAACATGGTTTGCCACAGCTTTACTACTGCTGTGCCTTTGAATATGTGAATATGCTTTCAAAATGAGTCTAAATGTGAAGCATCAATAAACAACTATGGTCATAATTTTAAAGTTATTAATGTATATAATACCTAGTTTACACTTCTCTGGTAATAAAGATGAAATAAACACATTTTAAGGCCAGAAACCATGCTTGCAGACGAAACAATGCTACAAAGAGAGAGAAGGGAAGTAAAGGAATTTATTCTGAAATATTTTAAATGCAGGTTTTTCTTATTTGTGTTTTGTTACAAAAAGAAATCACCTTAGTGATGGTTGAGCAGATCCAGTGAATCACTATGGCTTGAAAAACCTTTAAAAGATCTTTCTTTTGAACACCAAATGGTTTCACATTACAGTCCTTTGATCTCTAGTCATTTTTATATTTTCCAATAATACTCTAAATTAGAGGAAACTATATTCAATACAACTGCATCAGTATTCTCTAACCCAACCAATTGTAGGTTGCAACAGCAAAGTTTTTAAGAATTAACACTCACCAAATCCATAGATCTCTTTGCAGAAATTATATTCATTCAAGCAGTAAAAGTGTGTACAAAGTGTTTGCAATATGAGTATTTTCAGTTCAATTCAGGACATTGTGAGGAACATTTATTTACTTATCTATCTTTAAATTTTATGGCCACAGCCATGGCATATAGAATTTCCTGGGCTAGGGACTACATCTGAGCCGCAGCTGGGATCTCTTCCAGATCCTTTATCCCACTGCGCTGGGCCAGGGATTGAATCTACACCTCTGCAATGACCTGAGCCACTGTAGTAGGATTGTTAACCCACTCTCTCACAGTGGCAACTCTGGAATATTTTGAAAGTATATAGTGTTATTCCCACCCTTAAGAAATTGAATTTCGTTATTCTCTGGTACCAGCTTATATATCTAGCATTTCCACAAATCAACACCCTAACTGTGGTGACTGTCATTCTGTGTCCACGGTTCAAATGCAAATGGAATTTGAGTCTCCATTTGGAATAACAGTGGGTCTGCCTCTGACACTAGCTTCAGATGGAAGTTTCTGTCATACTGCCCTAGAAGACATGAGCCCCATTTTTCAGTCACAAGAGTCGATAGCTAGGCAGTCTAGTGACAGTGTTTCAGCTGAGCTTGCAGAACCCACCCAATTTGGAAAGTCATTCAACAACCCTGCTCTATTACCTCCTTGTTCAAGTGCCTTGAACAAGGTACTTAGACTCTTCGTGGCTCCACTTTCCCATCTGCAAAGTGTGCAAGTTTACATGTAAGGAAAATACATTTCCAAGGTTTAGAAGAGTGCCTGGTACCTAGGAAGCAGCTCAGACCCATGTTAGCTATTGCCATTATTAGTCATACCAATGGTAATAATATTCTTGCTTTCCTTAACACTCTAACCCAAAAGACAGCCATTTGGCTCTGGGTCCCAACCATAACTGAGAGAAGTGCAGGTGCTCTTTTTCAGGGTTTAGGGGAACAGTCAGCCTGAGCTGGAAGCCCTAATGCTGTCAGGTGAGGTGTGGGCAGGAGACGGGCCCTCTTGCCCTGCCACAATTCCTGTCCTCTGTCTAAGGGGTCTCCCTTAGCCTTCAGCACAGGATCAAGTGAACTGTTCCTCGCTTTGAGTTGCATTTTTCTCTTCTGTACAGATTTTTGCTGGTGATAAGAGCCACCTGGGAAAATCAATAATGCAGATAATTATTTGCCACAATAAGTAGTTTATTCCTAGTGGATCACTTCTGATTACTGTCACTTGGTTTGTATTGCAGAAAATAAACAAGCTCTTGAAGCACAGTAGATAAGGGTTTTTTTTGTTGTTGTTGTTTTAATCTCCGGCATATGAAGTGAAAGAGAGCACTTTATTTTTCAGTATTGCTAGGTTGCAATAAGAAAATTTAAGAGGTCATACATCTTTTGACTCAGAGATTGTCATTGTGTATGAATAAGTGGTGTGTGTGTAATTTTACGTACATATATAAATTTTTATTGTATACTAATAATTTGTAATTATGTCTTAATCTATCTAAAGAGATTCAAACTGGCTAGAGCTGACAATCAGAAGGGGAATAAACTTGACTCTAACTTAGGAAAGGGGTTTGCTTCTCCCCCGAGGGCATATAAGATATTTAGGGTTCATCTGTGGGTGACTCTGAACTTCACTGGCACATTGACTCACGATTCCCCAGGGACGAAGCTCCTTTATGCAATGTCATTACATTATTACGGCTGCTAAGATTACTAAGGGAAGGAACATCTGCTAAGTCAGATGTTCTTGGGTCCAGAGCTTCTCTCTGTCACTCTCTAACCTAGGAGCAACCTGTGAAACCAGCTCTTCCCAATGTACTTTCTGTCCCTGGCATCCTCCTTCTGCACTCTCCCTTCAGTTATATCTTTCCTCTCCCACTTCAAATACATACCATCATTTCATCACCATCTTCCCTCTGAAGGCGCTTGGTTTCAAGCCTTCCATTTCTCTTTGTGGAATAGATTGAGCTGTTCATCAAATATACACTGAGAGTCTGTTTTTGTGTCCAACACTATACTAGGTATTAAGTCCACTGTAATAAATAAGACCGGTGTGGTCACTGCCCTTGTGAAGCTTACAGGCTATTAGTTGAGACTGGTGTTCATCAAATGAGCAGGTAAATGTGTAATTACAAATTACGAGCACTATGAGGAAATAAAGACAAGATCTCTCAAGGAGAGCAGGGTATCTACTGTGGGTTGGGATTCTCTGGGGTGACATTTAAGAGTCCTAAGGAATGAAAAAAGAACCAGCCATGTGAATCACTGTGGGGAGAACTTTCTGGGCAGAGTCGTCAGCAGAGATGTAAGAATAGAGAGTGAGCTCGTGCGTTTGAGCAACTGCACAAAGACCAGTGTGGATGGGGAGTAGGGGAATGAATGGAGATGAAACTGGGAAGGCTGGCAGGGACCACATTATGCAGGCTTTTGTGGGTCATGTTAGAAATTTTGGATTCTACTTTAGGAGTTGTAAGAATCCATCGAAATTTTTAAGCAAGAGAGTGGTTAAAATTTATGCCTCCAAGAGATTGTTGTGGGTGCTACATGGAGAATCACCAGAGGTAGGTCAGAGTAGAAGTTTAGAGAATAGTGGGTTATTGTAGAGCTTGGCAGACCCATCCCTTGGGTGTGATGACTTGGATATTTGTCCTGGGCTCTGAACTCAGAGGAGGGTGTGTGGCTCATGATATACTGCACTTAACTCTTGCTGTCTCAACACTGAAATTCAGCTTTGAATTTTCTGTCTTTTCCAGTATCCCCAAGGGTTTATGAAAGATACCCACACTGTGGCCTTCTTCTTTTTTAAAATTATAGTTGATTTACAGTGCTATGCCATACAGCAAAGTGACATATACATATATATACATACACACACATTCTTTTTTAATATTCTTTTCCACCATGGTCTATCCCAGGAAACTGGATATAGTTCCCTGTACTATACAGTAGGACTTCATTGCTTATACATTCTAAAAGTAATAGTTTGCATCTACTAACCACAACTCCCAGTCCATCCCAATCTCTTCCCATCACCTTGGCAACCACAAGCCTGTTCTGTATGTCTGTGAGTCTGTTTTGTAGATGGGCTCATTTGTGCCGTATTTTAGATTTGACATATAAGTGATATCATACGGTATTCACCTTTGTCTTTCTGACTTACTTCGCTTAGTATGATGATCTCTAGTTGCATCCTTGCTGCTGCAAATGTCATTATTTCGTTCTTTTTATGTCTGAGTAGTATTTCATTGTATATATGTACCATAAAGTCCAATTCATCTGTCAATAGACATTAAGGTTGTTTCCATGTCTTGGTTACTGTAAGTAGTGCTGCTGTGACCATAGGGGTACATGTATCATTCTGAAGTATAGTTTTATCTGGATATATGCCCAGTTGTGGGATTGCTAGATCATGTGGTAATTCTATTTTTAGTTTTCCATAGTGGTTGTAACAATTTACACTCCCACCAAGAGTGTAGAAAGATCCTTTTTCTTCTCAGGGTCTCTAGAATTTGTTATTTGTGTAGATTTATGAATGATGGACATTCTGAACAATGTCAGGTGGTACCTCATTGTAATTTTGGTTTGCATTGTGAGTTTGATTAGGTCTTGTTTGTTTTCATTTTTCTTGCCTTGGGATTAAGTGATTAATCATGGGTTGCATCCTTTTAGGACTTCCCTGTAGGCTGAACTTGGGTGTGAAAGTGAAGGGGAACATGAGTTGACAGAGTCCCTATATATTTCAAGATAAGAGTAATGAGACTTGCGGGTGGATTGTATTTGTGAGGTGAGGGAGAAAAGGAGTCAAGGATGGAGCCAAGGGATGGTTGTGCCATTCACTGAGATGGGAAAATAAGGAAAGAGTGCAGAATACACTTTCAATGAGAGATTTTCATTTGGGGCTTGTTAAATTGAAGATGTCATTGATCTGTCTGAGCAGAGATAAAGAGGCAGATGGATATATCAGCACAGAGCCAGTAGCACTGAGCTTAGCAGAAACATTTGTTGTTGTATAAAAGCACAATAAGTAGATGAAAACACTTAGAAGAGACTATGAAGAAAGAAAATACCTAAGACCTAGCTCTGAGAAACGCCAGCAGTTGGAGGGCACGTACAAGTAGAGGAACCTATAACATAAAGTGAGAAGGCCCTGCAAGCGAGGTGGGATAGAGTGAGAGAATGGGGTGTCATGGAGGACTGGAGTCCTGCCTGTTTCTGGCAGCAGTCAACTGTGAGAAATGCAGTGAGATGAAGCATTTGGTTGATACCGAGAGGTGTCCTCTGGATCTGACAGCAGAAAGCTCATGGGTGATCTTGAAGAGAGTAGTTTCACTCCAGCGAGGATGAGAGGGCAGGCGGAGGAAGCCGGTTTGGTATAAACTGCTTTTTCCTTTCTGATTTCAGCCATTTGGCCGGGGGATGATGTTTGGACAGAGGGGCTGCAGGAATCCTAGCAGGCACATGCTGTGATTATGTCTTTCTAGAATGCGTCTCTGTGATTTCTCATTCTAGTTAGAACATTCCTAACTGGAAGGATGTGTGAAGCTCATTCTCCTGGGCAAGGGCTATGAAGGGAACATGATCACATGCTTTAGCCAGTGCCCAGGTTCAAGAAAGGAAAAAAAAAAAACAAAAAAAAAAACAGGAAAGACGGGGGTTGGGGCGGGTGGGCAGCCAAAAAAAGGTTTGAAAGAACCAAAACAGAATTTGGTTAATTCTTCTGGTTACTAGATGTCAAAATTCCATGAAAACCAGAGTTTGAAATGTTACAAAAGGGCTCTCCCTGCCCCCACAGTCCACGTCGCCTTGACAAGCAGGTGAAAAGCGAGGAAGGGGCTGCTTCCTGCCTGCCTTTCAAGTCTCATGGAGTTTTGCAGGCTCATGCCCGGTGTGGACACTGTGTGTTTGGTAGTGAACCGGAAATTTTTTGCCCAGGAGAAAGAAAAGTGTGGAACCACATGTGTACATCTCCATCTTTAAATCACTTTATGATCTAGTTCATTTTAATACTGGACTAATATTATTAATCAGTGGTAGCTTAAAACATTTTAGTTTTCAGTTTCTCTCCCTAAGTATATGATGATCTATAAACAAACTCTTGCCATCTCTTTTTATGATAAAAGGTATTTTTTCTCTTTTTGTATTTTGAATAGTTCTAGTTTACTGTTATAAGGTCTTTTGAAATAAGTGATAAACAATCAGATCAGTGCTGGGGTCTAGTTCCTGCTGGCCTCCTCAGTGAGCATTGAACATGTCCATTTCACATGCTTTGGTCCTACCTGCAAGGTAGTATCTTAGAACAGTTTTCGAAGTCAGTCAAGAAACAGCATTTTTTGCCAGGCTGACCCATTTTGTAATTTTGGTCAAGTTATTTAACCTCTCTCTGCTTCAAGTCCTCCTTCAGGAAATGGTGTGAATAATATCAACCTCCCTATATATTAGAAGTGATTTGAGGCCAGCTGCTTGACTCTGCAATATATGATGTCATGGTGGGGAAAGAGCTATTAAAATGTGAAATATTATTACCTTGGTACAAGTCAGAGGTTATCATTGCAAAAGGCCTCTAGAGAGGCCTTCTGAAGACTACTTTTAATTTTTTCAGGCAGTAACTCTTCCTATATGAGTGGAGTTTCCACCGTCTATTGTTTGTATCAGTTAAAAGCTCTAATCCATTCATAAGCAAGATATACTTGAATTTTCATCAAAAACATTTGCATTTGAAGATTTCAGAATACTCCGGAGGTAACCGGAGATACCGGAGATAGAGCAAAACCACACTGGGAAACAGAGCATATCAGGATGATTTAGTGCCCTTATTCAGAACTTCACCTGCATGTATGCTGGGTCATGTGGCCAGACCATTAGTAGACAGCCACCAGGGTCTACTAATGGAAGAAAAATCTTGCTCAGCTATGTATGAAAAACATAACTCTCTCATTGCAAGGTACTTTTCCCTTTGAAAGTGCATGCCTCACCTCTATGAAGTAAACATTTTATCTCTACCTTAAAAGGGGAGAAATTGAAGCTCAAAGGATCGAATGGTAAATGTCAGAGGCAGGAGTAGATTCCATGTCTTTTGATGCTTTTCTAGGACTTTTCACTCACTAAGTGAACATGATAATGGATACCAGTCTTTGGAAAGAGCAAGGGAAAGTTGTGCTCTAAATGTTCTGTTCAAATTTCATAGCAAAGGAGAAACTTTTTACTATCTGATATTTTCTGGGTAGCCAGGATTGCTGGAACTGAGCAACCCACTGTTCCTGTCTTTTTTTTTTTTTTTTTTAGGGCCATACCCATGGTATATGAAAGTTTCTAGTCTAGGGGTCGAATGGGAGCTACAGCTGCCGGCCTATGCCACAGACACTGCAACGCCAGATCTGAGCTAGAGCTGCAACCTACATCACAGCTCACAGCAACTCCGGATCTTTAACCCTCTGAGTGAGGCCAGGGATCGAAACCACATCCTTATGGATACTAGCTGGGTTCAGTTCCACTGAGCCCCAGCAGGAACTCCCCTCTACTTTTAAATAAAGCAGACATGAACATTTACAGACTGAGTATGCATAAGGGACCATGATAGTCTCTGACTTGTGTGGCAGTGACAGGAATTTGAATCACATGCACTGAGGCTGGTGTGTGGGACTGAATCTCTTACTTAGTGAAGGACACTTGTTGCCACCACCCACCCAGCATTCAGATGTCAGTGTGGCTTTTTTCCTCACTCATGACCATACACCAATTCTCTGGAGAAGAGTTAAGCTCTAAAATAATATTCTAAAATCTGAGGATTTCCAAAGGCCTTAGGACATATTCCTTAAAAATATCAAGGGACCATTGTACTGAATTTCCTTGCTTTAATTTTGCTTTAGTAGCCAGAAACTCAAGGGTAATGTTAGTGCTCATAGTAGTAACTAAATTCATCTCAGATGTCGAACATATCTGTCCTCCTTCCACTTGGCTTCTGACCAATGGTTGCTTAAAATTTTTTCTTCTTCATTTTTTTTTGGCTTTTTGCCTTTTATGTAGAGCTGCACCCGCGGCATATGGAGGTTCCCAGGCTAGGGGTCTAACAGGAGCTGTAGCTGCCGGCCTTCGCCACAGCCACAGCATCGCGGGATCCGAGCCGCGTCTGCAACCTACACCACAGCTCACAGCAACACCGGATCCTTAACCCACTGAGCAAGGCCAGGGATCGAACCCGCAACCTCATGGTTCTTAGTGGGATTCGTTAACCACTGAGCCACGAAGGGAACTTCTCTTCATTTTTATCATTCTAACTTGTATGTGTTGTAAATTGTCTCTGATCCTTTCTTACAGAGACCTTAAACCCCAAATAAATGTTGAAATCAGGCTTCTTAGAAAAGATCGTTCATCTTAGTCCCAGGCTTTCTATAACGTCAGAACTACTAGAGAGAATTAAAAAACAAGACAATGATGAACATTTTCATTTTTTTATTGAAATGTAGTTGATTTACAATATCATGTTGAGTTCAAGCTATACAGCACAGTGATTCATATATATGTATATAGATAATAATACACATAGATTATATATATTATATATTTATATAATTCTTCTTTAGAATGTCTTCTGCCACAGGCCATCACAAAATACTGAATATAGTTCTCTGTGCTATACAGTAGGTCATTGTTGGTTATCTATTTTATATATACAGTAGTGTGTACATGGTAATCCCAAACTCATAATTTATCCCTTGGTTTTCCCTTTCCCTTTGGTAAGTAACCATAAGTTTGTTTTCTATGTCTGAGTCTTTTTCTGTTTTGGAAATAAGTTCATTTGTATCTCTTTTTTTGTTTGTTTCTATACATAAGTGATATCATACGATGTTTATCTTTCTCTTACTTCACTTAGTATGATGATCTTTAGGTCCATCTATGTTGCTGCAAATGGGGTCATTTCATTCTTTTTTGTGGAGTAATATTCCACCACATCTTCTTTATCCATTCATCTGTCAGTGGACACTTAGGTTGTTTTTGCTATTGTTAAGTAGTGCTGCAATGAATATTAGGATGCATGTATCTTTTTGAATTATGATTTTCTCTGGATAGATGCCCAGGGATGGGGTTGCAGGATCATATGTACTTCTGCTTTTTAGGGAACCTCCATACTGTTCTCCATAGTGGCTGTACCAGTTTATATCCCCACCAACAGTGTAGGTGTTCCTTATTCTTCACACCCTCTCCAGCATTTATTAGTTGTAGACTTTTTAATGATAGCCATCTGACCAGTGTGAGGTGATACCTCATGGCAGTTTTGATTTGCATTTCTTTAATAACTAGCAACACTGAGCCTCTTTTCATGTGCCTTGTGGCCATCTGTATGTCTTCTTCGAAGAAATGTCTATTTAAATATTCTGCCTATATTTTAACTGGATTGTTTGGGTTTTTTTTTTTTAATATATTGAGCTGTATGAGCTATTTGTATACAATTTTGTAAGTTAATCCCTTGTTAGTCGCCTCATTTGCAAATATTTTCTCCCCTTCTATAGGTTGTATTTTCATTTTTGTTGACACTTTCCTTTGCTGTGTCCCATTTATTTATCTGTTTTTATTGTCATTACTCTAGGAGGTAGACTTGAGAAGATATTACTGTGGCTTATGTCAGAGAGTGTTCAGCCTCTTTTCCTATAGGAGTTTTATAGTATCCAGCCTTACATTTAAGTCTTTAATCCATTTTGAGTTTATTTTTGTGTATGGTATTAGAGACTGTTCTAATTTTATTCTTTTGCATGTAGCTGTCCAATTTTCCCAGCACCACTTATTGAAGAGACTGTCTTTTCTCCATTGTATGTTCTTGCCTCCTTTGCTGTAGATTAATTGACCACTGGTGTGTGGGTTTATTTTTGGGCTGTCATGTTCCACTATTTTTGTGCCAGCATCATACTGCTTTGATGACTGCAGCTTTGTAGTATAAAGTCAGGGAGGCTGATTCTTCCATCTTCATCTTTTTTACTCAAGTTTGCTTTGGCTATTTGGGATCTTTTGTGTTTCCATATAAATCTAAAAATTTTTCCAGGTCTGTGGGAAATGTCACTGGTAATTTGATAGGGATTGCACTAAATCTGTAAACTGCCTTGGGTAGTGTAGTCATTTTGACAATATTAATTCTTCCAGTCCAAAGACATGGAATATTTCTCCTTCTGTTTGTGTCATCTTCGATTTCTTTCAGCATCTTACAGTTTTTGGAGTACAGGTCTTTTGCCTCCTTAGGTTTATTCCTAGATATTCTATTCTTGATGTGATGGTAAATGGGACTGTTTCCTTAATTTCTCTTTCTGATCTCTCCTTGTTAGTGTATAGAAATGCAACAGATTTCTGTGTATTAATTTTGTATTCTGCAACTCCACCAAATTCATTGATGAGTAGTTTCCTGGTAACATCTTTAGGATTTTCTATATATAGTATCTTGTCATCTGCAAACAATGACAACTTTACTTCTCCTTTTCCAATTTGGATCTCTTCTCTGATTGCTGTGGCTAGAACATCCAAAACTATGTTGAATAAAAGTGGCGAGACTGAACATCCTTGTCTTGTTCTGGATCTTAGAGGAAATGCTTTTCAACTTTTCACCACTTGAGAATGAAGCTAGCTGTTGGTTTGTCATATCTGGCTTTATTATGTTGCCTCCATGCCCACTTTCTGGAGAGTTTTATCATAAATGGATGTTGAATTTTATCAAAAGCTTTCTCTGGACTTCCCAGTGTGCTGCAGCAGAAATGAATCCGACTAGTATCTGTGAGGATGCAGGTTCAATCCCTGGTCTCGCTCAGTGGGTTAAGGACCCAGTGTTGCTGTGAGCTGTGGTGTAGGTGGCAGACATGGTTTGGCTCCCACATTGCTGTGGCTGGCAGCTGTAGCTCTGTTTCATCCCATAGCCTAGGAACTTCCATATGCTGTAGGTGTAGCCCTAAAAATGAAAAAAAAAAAGAGAAATTTTTCTATATCTATTGAGATGATCTATTCTTAAATTTGCTATTGTGGTGTACCACATTGATGCAATGAAAAATCCTTGCATCCCTGGCATAAATCCCACTTGGTCATGGTGTATGATCCTTTTAATGTAATGTTGGATTTGGTTTGCTAGTATTTTGTTGAGTTTTGTGTTTTTGCTATCAATGATATTGGCATATAATTTTCTTTTTTTTTTTTGTGGTGTCTTTATCTGGTTTTAGTAGTTATCAAATAGTTACTTAATAGTTATCTGGCCTTCTAGTTATTTCTCATTTTAGTTATTATAATCTTCAACTCTGGTTATTCTTTATATTTTCTATCTCTTTGAAAAAACTTGTAACTAACTTCTCACTGTGTATCCATTCTTTCCTGATGTCTTTGATCATCTTTGTAATCATTACTCTGAACTCTTTCTTGGGTATATTGCCTGTCTCCACTTAGTGGTTTTTCTGGGGTTTTATCTTGTTCCTTCATCTGGAACATATTCCTTTGCCATCTCATTTTGTTCAAGTTTCTGTTTGTGTTTTTACACATGTGGCAGCTCAGTCACGTTTCTGGACCTTGGAGAAATGGCCCTCAGGAGGGATGTCCTGTGTCCCCCAGTCCAGCGGTGCACTCTCCTCTCATCACCCAAGGGCCAAGGACCAGCTGGTCCCAGGGTAGGGTCTGACCTCTGTTGCAGACTCAGTTCTGCAGGCTGCAGGTTCACAGTTTTCTTGCTTCTAGTGTCTTCCCCCTAGTGGCTGAGGCTGGTCTAGAGGCTTGTACAGGTTTCCTGGTTGGAAGGACAGGTGTCTGCCCACTGAGGAGTAGAGCCAGGCCTGGGCCCTCTGGTAGGCAGGGCCCTATCAAGGGGCCTGTCTAGAAGTGGCCGTAGGTCAGGAAGTCTTTATTAGGCAGCCTGTCTGATGATGGGTGGGGCTTTGTTCCCACCCTGTTGGTTGTTTGGCCTGAGGTGTCCCAGCACTGGAGCTTATAAGCTGTTGGGTGGGACCAGGTCTTGGTGCTAATGACCTAAGCAAGATGTCTGCCTCTAGCAAGAGTTCAGATAGATGAACCCTCCCCAATATACCTGGCACCAAAGGCAGCCACAGCACTCTCTCCACCACCAACCCCCCCCCCCCCCCCCCCCCCCCCCCCCCCCCCCCCCCCCCCCCCCCGCTTCCCCAGGAAACCCTCGACGACCAGCAGTTAGGTCTGGCCAGGCTCCTTTGGAGTCACAGTTTTTGCCTTGGGTCTTGGGGCACACACAACCTTCTGTGCGCCATCCAAGTGTAGAGACTCCCTTCCCCCCAGTCCTGTGGAGCTTCTAACGCTTAAGTCCCACTGGCCTTCAAAGCCAAATGCTCTGGGGACGCCGCCTCCTAGTACTAGACCCCGGGCTGGGGAACCTGGCATGGGGCTCAGAGCTCTCACTCCTAAAGGAAAACTTCTGCCATATAGTTGTTGTCCAGTTTTTGGGTCACCCACGACAGTGGTATGGGATTTGATTATATTACAAGTGCCCCCCTACTACCAGCTCCACGTTTCTCCTTCATGTCTTTGGATGCAGAATATCCTTTTTTGGTAGATTCCAACATTTTTTATCGATGGCTGTTCAACAGTTGTGATTTTGGTGTAGTCGCGGTAGGAGGTGAGCTCAAGATTCTTTTACTCTGCCATGTTGTCTCTGTGTAACCTCAAGTTCCTGTAGGATAAAGTAATTTGTGTTTTAACAATTAAGTTTGAACCTCCAATAGCTTTATATTACCTGTTTGAATACTTGAACACAGATTTGACGATATAACTTCAAAGGAAAATTGGATATAGATATAAGGGAAAGAGCTCCTAAAGGGTATCCATCCATGAAGTCAAATTTCCTGTGAAACTTTCTAACACCTGCAGGGAAAACCTCACAAGGTTTCCTCCTTCCCCTCTAGCCTGGTCCAACTGCCCACCTCTCCTTGCCCACCCCACCCCCACCTCTCTGCCCCGGGCAAACATCTTTAGATGCATTCATCCAAATTCTGTATCTGGTGGTAGCTAAGTATTATACCTTGAGTGATACTTGATGGTTGAGAAAGGTCATTCCCTCAACTTCTTCCAAATGACTCATACCAGTGTTTCTCAGAACTTGGTTCTCTTACCATTTCCTGAATTAGGTGGGTGCCTGTTAAAAATAGAGAGATATTCCTGGGCCCTATCCTACTGGAATCTCTGGGTCTGACCACTGAGCAATCTGTATTTTTCACAACTGCATCAGGTTATTCACATGCATACATACACACAAGAACCACTGATTCACCTGCTGCCAAGTCAAATATCCACATAGAACTGTCAGACCGGACAACACCCCAAAAAGAAGGGGCCAAGGCGAAGCCCTTCCTGAATGACCAAAAAAGGACGGGGGCGGGGAGGCTGAAAGAAGGCGGGGAACATAGCACCCCAGGGGATAAGATCGGCTGCCCTCTTGGCAGTGAGGGTGGGGGTGGCAGGAGTGGCGGTAGCTTGGGACCTGGAAAGCAGCCGCCCCTGGCCGCCTGCTCTGGTCCCCACGGAGGGGGGATCGAGGGAGCGTGGACACCGTACTTGGCGGGGCCCTAACGCCTGTGCTTCCTGCCCCACAGACGAACCCAGCTCCTGGAGTTCTCCCGCTGCCACCTCCCCAGGTCTGCCGGAAGTAGGCATCTCCCTGGAGGACGTCCTCTCTCCATTCTCTCCATCACATCCAGCCCCACCCTCCGACCCTTCCCACCAGATAAGCCCAGACCCAACTTGGGATATCAAAAGGGAACAAGACGTTAGGAAACCAAAGGAGCTTTCAGCCGGTGGCCAGAAGAAGCAGCGCCTCGGGGAGCAGAGTGAGCGCTCAGCGAGCCCGCAGAGGGCCGCGCAGCCGAGGCTCGAGGAGGCGCCCGGTGGCCAGGGGCGGCTGGAGGCCGGCAGGCCCTCCTCAGAGGCCAGGGTGCCCGGCCCTGCAGCTGCAGACGCAGCAGACCCTGCGCGGGCGGGTGGCAAGGAGGGGCCGCATGCCACAGGTGGCCCTGACTCCGGCCGCCGCGAAGGCCCGGGGGCAGCGCCTGCGTTCTCGGGACCGGGCGGGGGCGGCGGGGGCACGCGGGAGGCCGAGGGCAGAGCGGGCACACGCGTGGGGCCAAGGCTGGGCGCACGGCCCCTAGGAGGCGCCCCAGCCCGCAAGGCCACCGTGGCGCCGGGGCCCTGGAAGGTGCCGGGCTCCGACAAGCTTACAGGGGTCCTTAAACCTGGCGCCTCAGCCGCAGGCAGGTGAGCCTGCCGCCCCGCCTCAACGCCTGCAGGCCGTTCTTCTTAGGTTCCGTCTCACGGCGTTTTTTAATTTATTTTCACTGTCACACACATAGATCCACGAGGCACCAAGGCCTGGGAGCCCTGACCTGAAGTCCCACGTGTCCAGCAAGCATGGGTGGTACAGTCTCCATGCAGACCTAAAACTGATCCTAAAGCCACTGGTTCCACCGCAGGGGCTTTGGCAGCTATGGAAGAACCAAAATAACGTGAAGAACATCAGAGTGCAGTGTAGCTTTAGTTTAAAAAAGAAAGAAAGAAAAAAATTCCCCCCACTGCATGAAGGATTTGGATGCCATCCAAACTTTTATATCAAGAAACTGGGCAAGTTAAGAGCAATCACAAACTGGAATATCGCCTTAAAAAAAATCCAACTGCACGGAGCAAGCTGAAACTGAGACAAGATTATATGTTTTAATTGATCTAAAGAGTTGTAAATAAATTGTTCTTGACATATCTAGACAGGGGTTAAAAGGTTTCTTTGAAACATTTAGAACTGTTCGCTCATGACATGTTTCCAGGGCTCACTTGTGGCCTCCATCACCGGTATTAGCAGCAAGTTCCCTGCATACTGCAGGATGACTTAGAAATCCAGTGAAGTCATTGGTGTGATGCCATTTTTACGGCCATTTCTTGTAATCACGTTTCTGTACATTTTCAGTGGTAGGTAAAAAAAAAAAAAGATTTTAAAAATTGTATCCTAGGGAACAGTTTGTCGTAAGTCAGAACTCTGCAGTTTAGCTCATAGATCTTAATTGGTTTTCATCTAAAATATGAATTATATAATCGAAGGACCACAGTTCATTAAACTGAGATTGGCAAAGCTGCAGGTCCTTTATGAGAAGGCTTTCCTATTGTCTCAGGCTCAGAGATAGGAGCTTCTTATACAGCAATGCTGTATTTCACTCACTTTGTTGTCTTTTTAATAATCCTCCTTCCATTACTTCATTTTCACTTTGATAGAGCAGAGGCAAAGTATTTCTCCTCTATTTCTCAGATTATAATGAATCTCTTAATATTAAAAAATCATTATGACCAATTTATTTTCATTAAAAAACATGCATCTTTTTTAGCATTCCTTTCTGCTTATCTTATTCTTTCTCCTTTTATTACATTTGGTTTGCTTTTTTGTCTAGACGCTTCTGTTTATCCTTCTTGTCCACGGTTGACCCCCCCCCCAGTAAAATCCTAAGGATTGCCTTTTTCTCCAATGTTTTAATCTTTCCTTGTAAAATTTTATCTTAATTATCCCATGCATACTTATTTGTAGCTACACGTTAAAAGGCAAATGTTTCAGAGGAAAGTTTCTCTTTAATGTGACCTGAATGAATGAGGGTTCATTCTTTCCATATTCTGCCCCTTATAGGAGTTCAAATACAAATAGGCCTTACCTTCCTGCACTTGAAGTCAAGGAAGTGAAAACAGGGAGATCAGGTCCATCACAGGAGGTCATATGTAATAGCTTCCCTCAGGCACCTCTTTTCCTCTTTGTAACTGCAGTATCCTGAGCTCTAGCTGTTTAACTTCCGTCAGGCTTAGGAGTAGTTCAGTTGTTTGACAAGAGGAGAATATGGTTGAAAGCCTCAAGTGAAGAGTCTTGCAGCTTGTACAAGAAATTTCCAAAAATTAAACCCTTTCATCATAAACAAAAGCACAAACACATGTAGCAGTTTACTGTACTTTTGGTTTAATCTCAATTAGTCTTTCTCCCCCTGGACTAGAAATCCAGTATAGTTTGCCATTAATTTATTGAATCCAGTTTTGACAATGCTTCTGTAGTGTAGCTGCACGTCCCGGTACTGTATCTTCTGACCTTTATTTTCCATGTGTTACAAAAGAATTAAAAAAAAAAATTGAGATTACGTGTGCATAAACTCTAATTTGCACAGTTCACAGCTACTACTTGTGCAGTAATTGCTTTATGCAGCTGTAATCCATAACCTGTGAAGACAGCACATCATCTAAACCCCATTCCAAATAATATTTCTGTGTAGTGTTAGCTGTGAATTTACCCTGTACAGTTGTATCTCTATAAATATAATTACATGTATTAATAGTCACAGAAAGACTGTAAGTGAGCAACTATTTTTATGAAACGCACCACTATGGATAAATTAACTTTTACAGAAATCTTGTTTACTGTATGATATTCTAAAACACTGTCAAATAAAATATATATCCAAAAATATTTTCTTTTTCCAACTATATAGGCTATGTGTTGTCAACTGAAAAAAAAAAAAAAGCTAAATGGGAAAGTTGTGAGTTAACTGTGGCAAAATGAGGACCATAGCCCAGAAGCCAGAACTTCGGAGCACTCTTAGAAACTGCTCCAAATAGGTAGGGAGAGAGGTCAGTATTATATGTGATTTTAGTGAGGGATTGGGGGGGATACCTGCAGGCAGAAATACATTTTGGCAGAAGCTGGCTATACTAGTAATGAGGAGCAGATGTCACCACAAAGGATTTTAATGCTTTTCTAGTTAGGAGGAGATACGAGAATTGGCTCTTAAAATCTTCTGAAAATACCCGAAGACCTGTTTTGACAATTTTTGCCGGAGCACGGAGAGCCTCATTCCGAATCTCTACCCTGAGCTCCTTTCAGGGGGTGTTGAACGTTAGTGACTGCAATGGCTAGTGACCTAATCTTGTAGAGGCAGATGGCAAGTGCCAGTATTTAGTGGGCAGGGCCCCCTCGTGGTCATAAATTCAGCTATGGTTTGGGAAGCATTTCATGACCATTTCATTTAACGGTGCTGGGAATATTTATTCCTAGGTCAGGTGAGGATTTCATTGCTAGGCCACTCGATATGCTATAATTGAACTAGGCCTTATTAACAGTGGTCAAAAGTCTCCAGACCACCTGTTTTACTAGTCTGTTTTGGTCCAGGAAAAAAAAAAAAAAATTCCCTCCTGTTGCCTCTTCCCATAACTAGAGTTACACTATTACAATCTTTAATCTCATATAGAACTATATATATCTGGTCAACCGCTTCAAGTTGCCAAGTCATCATTTTATCAGAGGCTCAGTCACACATTTGGTAATGCAAGAAACAGTTTTTTAAAACAGGCAATATACAAATAATATAGTTAGTTAGCAGTACTAGAAAGGTCGTAAGTAAGAATTTAAGTCAAGAACCTACGTTAGGTGCAGTCCAGGATATCTATCCTTAATCCATCGGACTTAGTTTGTTCTCTACCATTCATTATCTTTAAAGGAAATTAGATATTAGCATTATCCATGAAGACACCCAGCACAATTTCTTAATGTTACTAGGCTGGTTATCCTTAGTATGATTTAACTGTTCCCATGATAAGGGAGCCTTTACAATGACCATAGCCTGGTATTAACCACATAAATCCATTCCATAAGTGTGGGAGGTCATATGCTCTGGCTGAAATTTTACTTGTTGCTCTGATTGGGCTTGAGTAACTTTAAAGGAAAATTCATACTAATAGCCAGGGTCAAAGCAGATATTACTGATCGAGCGAATGAGGGGATCCCACCTAGTAATACCAAGAGCAGCCTAAACAGAACTATAATTTCTTTCTTTTAGAATAACTTTCCTTAGGGCCAACCTTTCAGAACCTTGAAGAGGTAACCTAGAAGTACTAGACACTGGAAACTGGCCATATACCCAACAACTGGATTGAACTTTAAAAGTAGAGGATCATGCCCATGGTAGAAAAACATTTGATTAATATACAAAGGTCCAAGAAGTCAAAAAACACTATACATAAAATGATCATACAGTTTAGATCAAGCATCTTTGGTCAGCTGTCTACATCTGATGTTGTCTTCTCATCCTGGCGTGAGTGTAGTTTCTCCTCCGTTTCAGCATCATTTTAAGGTAAGTGTGAGGTCAGCAGGCCTCTCTATAGACCAGCCCAGAGCAGGGGCCCTTTCTAAGTGGAAATAATAATCCAAGAGTCAATTTCCTTCAGTTTTGCTGTCATGAGCTAGGGCAGAGTACCTGGTAAGGGTCCTTCCATTTAAAAGATGTTTTTTCCAGCATGCATAATACCCTGGGTTACAGGTAATGTACATCTGATATTCATCCAAAGATACATTACTGAGATATGCTTCAGAAACAAACTGAGTGTCCTTTCAATAATTCAATTAAACTTAACAGCAAGCATCTATCTGGGAAGCAAGTCTTAGGCAGTAAATGCAGACCTCAGTTAACAAAATTAGAAATGAATATTCACTGAAACAATCTTTTTTCTAAAGTTACCCTCATTTCTACCAAATATAGCCAAATTAAGACTAACCTGTTTACAAAATAAGTCTGGTCTCAATAATGGCTGGATGATTTAGTGATCCTGCTATGGTGCAGCAGGTTAAGAATCTGACATTGTCTCTGTGGCAGTGTGGGTTCAGTCCCCAGCCTGGTTCAGTGGGTTAAGGATCCAGATTCAGTCCCTGACCCAGGAACTTCCATATGCCATGAGGGCAGCCCAAAATATATATACAACTGAACATTCAGACTTTTTTTTTTAAAGTGGCTTTCCAGGACCCTCTTTTTTTTTTTTTTTTTTAATGGCTCCAACCACAGCATATGAAAGTTCCTGGCCTAGGGGCTGAACTGGAGCTGCAGCTGCTGGCCTAAGCCACAGTCAAGCAACAACTCTGGATCCTTAACCTATTGAGCAAGGTCAGGGATTGAACCTGCGTCTTGATGGACATTGTGTCAGGTTCTAAACCTGCTGAGCCACAATGGGAGCTCCACTTTGCTGGAACTTTTATAAGGAGACTCTGACTAAACTTTTAAAAGGCCTCTCAGGGCTAGGAAAATCATGCTGAGGGCTTGTGACCGATTTCACCTTAGGGATTTAGGTGAATTCCTCCCTTTTCTAGGGCCCCAAAATACCCTGAGATTCCTCCACCTATTAGGAGGTGGCCTTTCTCATTTACCTGATAAAGCTCCTGGGAACTTAAGAGTTTCCAATCTCTGGAACAATCAGAAAAAGTACATGTTTCAATTCCGCTTACAAGGCTATAATTTACCAAATTGATGCAAGTAATAATTAGCTTGAGAAGAAGGCTTGCCTTATATCTGGAAAACGAAGATTAAAACCAGTAATTTTTCCATCAAACTTATAAAAATTATAACCAGAGTCACCAGTTCACTCAGTCCTATGTAACTAATCTTTTTTGTTAACACTTTTATGAAGCTTAGTTTCTTACCCAGTTCGGTGTTATGGACTGAAGAGTCAGACACTTGTACTTTTCAAAAAGTCCTTTGATACATCTTCCTGAAGAGGAAACAGTTTTGCAAAGGAATCGGAATAAAACCGTAACTGTCTATAATGGCAAAAATACTTGACCAGGCACATTCAAAGTCAGATTACAATGCAACTGACAAAGAAACTTGGTTACTGGTTACTTGGTTACATTTTAAGATAATAACTAGAATTATGACTGATAACATTTTACCAGGACATACTATATTTTTAGAAATTCTATATAATTTCTAGAATATCTACATTAATAACATCTTCCCGTACAATATAAGCTAAGAAGATTTACTACTTATTTGACAATACTTCCCATGTAATTTAACATACCAAATTAGCCTAATTAGTTTAATATCTCTCTTTGGAGTATTTCAGAGGCCCTGTGAAACATCCCAAAGTTAGCTAGAGGTCAAAGGAACTTCATTAGAATTTTATTTAGGAAGCTTTCTCAAAAAAATGATAAAAAGTTTTAAAACAATTGGTCAGATGACTGGTCACTGTGAAACAACAGTTACTCACTTAGCCCAAGTGACAATAAAAGATTTCAAAGACAAATACATATCAAATCACTTACAAGGTAAAGAAACTTAAAATATTATCAAAAGCCATTCAACATTTTAAGAAAAGTCCTCTTAACAGCGAGAAAAGCCAAATTAAAGTTTTGCACCGGTTTACTTTTAAAATTCATTCACTCAGTTAAATTTATTCTGAATTTTGCCAGTCCTGACCATGAACAAAACGCTTTTCTCAGGGTTCCTGTCCCACAAACTTTCCATCATTTTATGTATTAGTTTGTCCCTTATTTTTTTTCATCCAGAAACAACCAGCTCAAAGAGAAATTTATTTTATTTTCACTTAATAAAATGCAATCCCATTCCTCATAACTTCTTTACTGCAAACATACATCTTTCTTTCTTTCTGTATACTGAAGTGTCTCCCTTATTTCTTGCAAATTAAATTACATATTTAAATTAGAATTCTCAACTTTTAAAAACCTGACTTTCTAGTGAAAACTAAGAAGTTTCAATTGTTTTTTACATTAGCATTTTGTAGACTGGCCAATGTAAAAACCAATAATAATTTCTGAAAACATGCTTTCTTATAGAAAATATCTTAGTGTGGCATCAAACATATTTATTAATCATTCTAAACCTTTAGTTTCTCTCTAAAAGAAAGCCAATGTTCAGTAATGTTTCAGTTATTTGGAAATAACCTAGCTATTCAATAAACTTTCATCATTTAACTTAATTTAGCCCAACTCTAAAATTTCAAGTTACCAAATATCTAAGAAGATTATTATTATTTTTTGTCACACAAGCAGCATATGGAAGTTCCCAGGCCAGGGATTAAACCTGAGCCACAGCTAAGGCAATGACAGATCCTTTAACCTACTGTACCAGGCCCCCGGGGATAGAACCCATGCCTCCACAGCAACTGAGGCGGCTACAGTCAGATTCTTAACCCATTCTTAACCCAGATTCTTGTCACAGTGGGAACTCCTGGAAATATTTTTAAGTAGATATTCCTAAAACAAGTATTCTTAAAGAGTTCACCCGGGAGTTCCCGTTGTGGCTCAGTGGTTAACGAATCTGACTAGGAACCATGAGGTTGCAGGTTCGATCCCTGGCCTTGCTCAGTGGGTTAAGGATCCGGCGTTGCCGTGAGCTGTGGTGTAGGTTGCAGACGCAGCTCGGATTCCGCATTGCTGTGACTATGGGGTAGGCTGGCGGCTACAGCTGTGATTAGACCCCTAGTCTGGGAATCTCCACATGCCGCTGGTGCGACCCTAGAAAAGGCAAAAAGACAAAAAAAAAAAAAAACAGAGTTAACCCAAAACACTTGCCTCATTTACATTTATTTTACTTATAAAAATTTCATCACACCATGTTTCTTGCTGACAAATATACAACAGATATAGTAAGATCTTATTTGACGTCTACTAAACCTTAAGTACAATAAAGGTATTGTACTTAATGCTGATGCCTCTAAAAACATGTTGCTAGTAATAAAATAAATAAATCAAAACTTTAAAAACAGGTATTAATTTAATATTGAATATTTCCCAGTTCACATGAACCTGAAATTCTTTCTGACCAGTTAATCTTCTGTATTTTTGAGACTTTATATAAGTGCTTAATTTCCTTTAAGCCAATTAAGTTGAGCTCTTTAGAAATTAATTTTGATAAAACCATCCAAAGGTAAAGACATTTATAATGCACATATGAATAGACAAAACCAGGGATCTCATAGCTTCATTTTCTAAACTTAGTGCCAGTTTTTAGTTGGCAGTATTAATTTACTGGAAGTTAACCTGATTTTTTAAATCTGCAGTTTTCATAGATTTTTCAAAGTCTAAGTTCAAGGATTTCTCTGAAATTGGAATCTAAATGAAGTAAAATTACAAGGGGAAAAACACTTGACTTTCTTCACCCAAGTAAACTGAATTCTCTTATAGACAATCTAGTTAGTATTCGCCTGACAGCTGACTACATCATTTATGAACTGGCAGTACATTTCTGTTGCTTGCTACACTGATTGATACTAAGCCTTTTTTCAAAAAAGGTATCAATCACCAATAAATTCCATCACCTTTCTTCCTTTTAATTATAAAACTTTTTTCATGCAAAATCCCAAACTTATTCAGAAGCCAACATTTATTAAACAGCAAAGTCCAAAATGAAAGGCCTAATAAATCCTCTGTAATATAATACAATACCTCTACTAGGGGGAAGAGAGAGTTGTACACAGCAATAGTAACAGGATTATGACAACCCTGCCATCAAGGAGATTACAAGCCCAAAAAACAGTTCTCAACCCTTGTCTTGTGAAGAGTTCCCACCGATGTCAACAGGAGGCCTAAAATTCCCAAACCATTTTTACTCCAATATAATTTTTAAAAGTTAAATCTACTATTAGAATCTTCTCTTAGAAAAGGGAAGAAGCTGACACAGAGTATGAAATCAAGCACGAAGCTGAGATATTTACAGTAAATATATGTTGTTCTTTATGAACTAGTCTGAGAATGGCCAAGTGCAAACTGAAAAAGCAAAACACTTATAAAACAATATAATTAACAGAATGAGGTGTAAATGTTAATAATGCACAGCTGATTATTTTAAAAGAAAAAGAGAAGGAAAGGTCATTAGGACAGCAAAAAGATGAGAAGTCAGAGACCAAAGGGATCAGGGCAGGGACAGAGTGGCACTAGGGCCAGGCAAGTGAGGATCCTGGCCTGGACATGGATCAAATGTCTCCAAGGTCAGGTGCGTAAATATGAGAACGTGAAGAGAGCCAAGTGGGGCCTAGGCCAATCAATATGCATATGTCTCCTCTAAAGCTATCATTCTGTCAAGTCCAAGTCCACTGTGGAACTGTCTTTCAGTTTCCAAGAGAAGCAAAAAGAAAAAAGAAATCAGCTTTTTATATGAAACTTTGTTTTTTTTTTTTTTTTTTCGCTTTTTAGGGCTGCACCCATGGCATATGGAGGTTCCCAGGCTAGGGGTCCTATTGGAGCTACAGCTGTCGGCCACAGCCATAGTCACAGCCACAGCTCCACAGGATCCGAACCGCATCTATGACCTACACCAGAGCTCATGGCAATGCCAGATCCTTAACCTACTGAGTGAGGCCAGGGATGGAACCCGCAACCTCATGGTTCCTAGTCGGATTTGTTTTTGCTGTGCCATGATAGGAACTCCTGAAATTTTATGGTTTTTAAAGTTTGACAAGTTTAATTCACATTTTTAAGAAACACTAAACAAAATGACAAAACACTACCACAACAAACCATCTGCAGACTGAGTTTGGCCCACAGCCCACACATTTGTAGCCTCTGTTTCAGAACAGCAGCAGCTAGGCTTTCAGCTGAGGACCCCCGGCTTTCATCAAGGTCTGACACACCTTCCAATCAATGGATCATACACACCCCAGAAATTGTGAAGTGTGTGGCTCCTAAGGTCTGTACATGCCTGGAATAGCTTCAAATGTGTTCTCCAAGTGTGTGGCGCTCCACTGGAAACCTGATTGCTATTCGTGCAGTAGAGGTGGATTTGCTATGAAGCTGAAGAAGCTGAAGCTTAAAATTAGCCCTGAAGCTCATTTGAAATATTACATTCTTTTTCTTAATGAATTTCCCCAAAACTGGGTAAGCTTGGGGCCCCCCAAAGATGAATCTTCCCCTGTCCTATTGATACTACTGTTTTTCAGGCCAAACTCACGGCGAAATCAATTGCTGTAGCAACTGACTCCACTGCTAAAGAATTCGGACTTAACAGAGATTTCTTTTTCAGACAACCGTAGTGCCAGACAGGATGCCTGTAAAATCACCAGAGTGCTTTCCAGGTCTTAAAATAGTAAGAGCACTGTATCTAATAACAGTGCATGATTCTGCATCATGTCTAGTTCCTTTAGGGCATCAATTAAAAGTGTAGAAATGATTATTATGATTATTGGTGGTAATAGAAGCTATGGTTTGTAAACATTTGGGTATAAACAGTGGAGCAACAACTTAGAATTAAGCTGACCTCTTAGGGGGCACTGGGTTGCCTGTCACCCAGGCAGCCCAGTGATCAGGCTCTCTGGAAAAGGTAAAATCTGTCCCACCACCTTGGGGAGGGTAAGTGGCAACCACAATTGAGAGCCCTGTTTTTAAAGGATCTGAGAGTTTTATGGGATCTTTTCTACTGACGAAACTGTTTCTTGGAGAGTGATTTCACCTGGAAGAACCTGGGACTCTTGTGAAGCAACAAAGTGACTTTTTTTTTCTTCACTGGAAGGTAAATTTTCTAAGACCCTAATAAGGTGTGTCCTTGTGAAAAGAAACAGAACCTCCAACTGTGATTTCCTCCCAGGTTAGCTGCCTGCACACTGGGGAACATGCATTCCTGGGGTACACAGAGATTTTCCAGGAAGCACACAGGCAGGGATGGTTCAAATAGAATCCATTTCCAGAAATTCAACTTCCATTTTTACGCATGTCAAACCAGTGGACTGCCAATTATCCATTCCCAGCTGCCTTACATAAAGGCCCTTTACATTATGGAAAAAAGACGGACCTATTTCCCACCCTTCATTTTACTCTGGTTTATCACTTTCAAGTGTAAAACCTCCAAGGCATTAAACAAAATGACCATTGGAGGATGCAGTCCTCTTGAGGGAGAGTCAGGAGAGTAAAGAGAGCATCAGTAAGAAATATTCATGTGGGCAATGCCTTCCTTCCATCCAGGAGCCCTGATAGGGTTCCTATCTATCTGAAAATTAGCACGTGCATTTATCTGAATTTTAAAATAAAGCCAGACATTTTTCTGATTGAATGTGTGGTTTGGCTACTTGTCTGAACTTGACCACAAGGACTGACTTTGCCAGTTAGATTATATGGCAGGTATCTTCCATGCATTAAATGAGTTAAAACTACAACTGCAAGGTCTACATAAAATACAGTTAAAGCATACACAGAAGAAAAAATACATCCTTTGCAATATTTAAGTTTGTGATAAAAAATGTGGACATCAATCTAAAAATGAAATCGGATCTAGTTTTATAAAATTATTTTAGGAGCTACATGAACCAAAAGGAGCACTGACTTAGGCAAACCTACTTAACTCAGTTTAGTAAGTTTTTAAATAGTGTTGAGTACTTACTATATTTAAAACATTACAGGTGAACAGAACACAGGCCCTATTCCCAAGCTGCCTATAATCCGGTTAGGAGATCAAGACAGTTAACACAAAACAGAATTCAGTCAGTGAGATGTAGGAACACTGGAGTCTGTAGGGCACAGAAATGGCTGGAGGCAGTTAGAAGTCATCCTGCATAAGGGACATTTTAGCTGGGTTTTGAAGGATGGGTAGGATTTCAAGAGGTACAGGAGGTGTAAGGGATAGAACGTACTGAGGAAAGTCAGTTAAGAAATCTGGAGGTATATTAGGGAAATAGTGAATTAATTCTTCACTTTGACTGAGACTGAGAGCAAAGAGAGGAGAGGTGAGAGCAAAGAGAGGAGAGGAGAGAATCAACAGAGGTAGGGCCAAGCAGATCACAAATGCTATTACTGAGCAGTGGAGAGTCATTAGAGGTTTCTGAGCAAAGAAAAGATGAAAACAGCACTGGGCTCTGGGAGGAAGTCCCAGAAATTCCATCCAGGGCAGTGGAGATGGAAGATGCCCTGGCAGGTAGTAACACTTGTCCAGGTGAGAGATAAGGAGACCCGAGCACCTGGAATGAAGCCAAGAAATAGCCAGGGACTCTAACTTAAGCCTGGCACAGAGTAAATATTTAACACATATGCATTATTTTCTTTCTTGTTAGGGTCACACACGTGGTTATGAAAGTGCCCAAGGCTAGGGGTCAAATCAGAGCTGCAGCTGCGAGCTTACACCACAGCCACAGCAACACCAGATCCAAGCCGCATCTATGATCTATGCTGCAGTCTGCGGGAATGATGGTTCCTTAACCCACTGAGCCAGGGAACCGGCATCCTCAGGGACACTGTGTTGGGCTCTTAACCTGCTGAGCCACAACAGGAACCCTGACACATACACATTTAATTGTTGTTATTATTAATTAAGAGATAAACATTTGCAGTGGTGCTCTGGAATTCTCATTCAATAGACACTTATCAGGTGTCAGCCATGTGCCAGGCACTGTGCAGAGGGCTAAGACTATAACTGTGAATTAGACAAGCACTTCCCACCCCTACAGAGATGGTACAGCTTTTAAAAAACATCAGGAAGCTAATTCTATGAGTTACGTAGTTGCAGTTGTAATAAAAGCTACAAAGGAAAAGTGAAGGGGCCAGAAGGGGTACAGCAGAGGGCCAGATGGGCCAAGAAAGCACTTACTAAGAACGCTGTTGGGCTGACTCAATGTGTGCCAGTGTCAGACGGGAACAATCACAGCAGGAGCTGCATGAGGGAGTCCAGGCCTCAGGGAACAAGGTGACAACCCACCCCGCTGTGCCAAGGATGGTCCTGGCTTTAAATCTATGTGTGCGCATCTCAGGAAACCCCCGAGTCCCAGGCAAGCCAGAATGGTACAGCCACCCAGGGATGGAAGGGTAAGTGGGCCAAGCTGGCAAATCTGAGGCCTGACACCATTCCGTCACCTGGGGTGGAAGATCTTGAGAACTTGCTGTAGGAGCCTAGATAGTCACAGGGTCCAGACCTCAAAGGACCTAACACACCTTGGCCAGGACTTGGGCCTTCATTCAACAGTCAGCAGGAGGCCACTGGTGGGTTTTCACTGGGCAGGATGACCTAATGTGAGGTGGGGTCCCATGCAGAACCCTGGGCTGGAGTGGAGACCACCTTTATGCTCGCTACTCCTGCTCTCCCTCTTGACCTGGAGTCCCTCTCTCCCTTCCCTTGGAGGCTTCAGCCCTCACAGGCCATTGACCCTGAGCTCGACCTCCTCCAACCTCTGTCTCAGGCAGCCGCCAGCCTTTCTGGGAGGACTCAGGAGAACTTGCTGGTTTGTATCCACTCTTTGAAGGACCTTCCTGGGCAGGTGTCTAATCACTATGCAGACTCACAGCTCTTAGCGGTTCTCTGCTCTTTTCTCCATCATCAACGCGTGGACTGAAGACTCATCCTCCATTTCTGGAATTAATCCTCACAGAGCCTGGCTTATAATAACAGGTGCACAGCACTAATAGGTACTGAAGGATGGATAATTTTTTTAAAAACTGGCCTCATCTCTAACTCTAATACAGTTTCCCTGGTATAAAAATGACTTTCAACATGGTAAGTGACCCTAACTAGTCAGAGCAGAGAGTGTGCAATTTTTCTCAGGTTTGCAGCTGTTTCTACAAGATTCTGGCAGAAGGGCTTGATGTTATTTGAACACAGCTTGGGATGAAGGCTAGCTTCTTCAACTCACCCAGATGCTTTGTCCAAAAAAGCCCAGTAACCACTGCCCTTTGACTTTCTCCTGTTCCTGCTCAGGCCCAACTCCATCCCAAAGCCAGCAGGCCTTGAGAAGACTCACCTGTGGCTCTTATTTCAGGAAGGTAAGGTCAAGAGAAGAGCAATGGTGACAGGGCAGACCTTCTTGTTCCAGCCTTCTTTGCTCAGAACCCAGGGAGAGACTTTGTACTAGCATCCTTGGATGAATTCTAGCACAGTAGGTCCAGCTGATCAGAGTTCCTTAGATGAACTTGGCCTCCAAGGCCCCTGTGGGTTTTAGCCTTAGACTGGTCCAGACTCCCTCTGCCTCTCAGCTCCAATTGCAACTCTTTCCAATACCACACACAGACACAGACACACATACACATACACACAGAGACCCCCACACATCCCAGATGACTCCCTGCCCAAGCCTGTGACTTGTGTCAAACAGCCTTTGAGTGACTGCACTTTTGGCTAGCCAACCCCAGCCCTGCAGCCTATACCAGGGCCCTGACACTCACACACTGGCCCTTTGCTTAAGAGACTCTACCTGAGTTTCCTGCACTGACCTTTCAGGATCAAAGCCTCCTTGTCTGCTCTCCACTAACCTTTCCACCAGATGAGGCAGATCTTTCACAACCCACCCTCAAACATAGTTTCACTTTGTTTTTAATCTGAGTCAACAAATACAAAACCCAGATTTTTTTTTTCTTCACCATTGCTATTATCAAGGAACTAATGGTCTAAGGGCCTGGTAGGTTTTAAGGTATGGTTAGGAGGTGGGACCGACAAGGGATTAATTTCTAAAATATACAAACAGTTCATAAAAAAGCCACTAAATCAAAAGATGAACAGAAGACCTAAACAGACATTTCTATATAATATAAAATGGACTATTATTCAGTCATTAAAAAGAATGAAGTAATGTCAGTTACAACAACACTGATAGACCTAGAGGTTTTTATACTATGTAAGTCAAAGACAAATAAATATCACTCATATGTAGAATCTAAAACATGACTCAAATAAAGTTATCTACAAAACAGAAACAGACTCACAGACAGAGAACAGATTTGTGGTTGCCAAGGGGGAGGGGCATTGGGAGAAGGATGGAATGGGAGTTTGGGATTAGCAGATGCCAACTATTATATGTAGTATGGATAAACAACAAGGTCCTACTGTATAACACAGAAAACTATAGTCAATATCCTGTAACACCATAACGGAAAAGAATATTTAAAAAAAAAATATATATATACACATATATATGCATGACAATCATTTTGGCATAGAGAAATTAACACAACATTGTAAATTAACATACTTCAATTTAAAAAAGAATAAAAAATATCAACGTACAGTTAGGTATAGATGTCTTAAAACATGAAGGAGTCATCTGGAACATGCACCACAGTAAAAGGGGGGGGCAGCCAGGGGTGATTCTGTGCCGAATGATTCTGCCAAAACACTTTCAAACAGAAGCAGTAAACTGTCTAAACCACTTCCAGAAGACTGCCTGTAACAAATAAATCCCGCCCTTCATCTCCTCCAGAAGACTCATTTCTCACTCAGGAATTGCTGGTTTAAAGAAGATTTTCCTTATTTAGCGACTCAGAAGCCCATGTCCCTTTCCTTCTATGGCTCCAAGACCCCCTAGAGCCTTGCTTCTGAAAGAAAGTCTGAGCACCAGCAGCACTGCCATCCTCTGGGAGCTTGTTAGAAATGCAAGATCTCATACCCAGCCTGGTGTTTTAAGAAGATCTCCAGAGATGGGGGACTCAAACACACAGAAGTGTGGGAGGTCCTGCCCTAGAACCTCAGAGCCCGCTATAATCAGACAGCTGAAGGGGAAAGACGACTTGCAGTGAGCATTTCATTAAAGTCCCAGGGTACAATTGACACGTCACTCCCAATCCCATTCCATGGGTCAGAACTAGTCACATGGGCACACTTAACACACAGGACTCTGGAAAATGTAGTTGCTGACTGCACAGCTATCTGGCAGCTACCACTCCACACCATGGAACCAAGAAGACAGATTTTGGTAGACAAGCAGACATTTCTGACCCACAGTATTTTTTTATATTTTCTTCATGAGAAGAAGGGATATTTCCTCCTTTCTCCTAGAAATTGCCTCAGGTTAAGGCCATATGGGAATTTTTCCAGCTTCCTTTGGAGTGTTTGTGTACATTCCCCCCCCCCAGCTTTTCTGAGGAATAATTGACAAATAAAAGTATATATGCTTAAAGCATAAAACACAGTGTTTATATATATATATATATATACATACATACATATATATATATATATATATATATATATATACACATTGTGAAAGAATTCAAGTTAATGAACACATCCATTGCCTCACACGGTTAACTTTTGTGTGCGTGTGGGTAAGAACATGTAAGATTTACTTTCAGCAAATTTCAAGTATACAATCCTGCATTATCAACTATAGTCACCATGCAGCTTCCGTTATGACGGTGGTCTAGCCTGGTGCTAAGTGGACCAAAGCAATGGACAAGAAGATGCTCCCACAAATCATCACAGTCATGAGAGTCTGTGACCATAGTGGTTTCCATCAGTGCTGCTTCCCTTCTCACCCTTAATATAGAGGGCATCCCGGAATGACTTTATCTTCTGAACACATATCATCTATCCAACTAGGGATCAGCAAGCCATTTCTGTAAAATGTCAGGTAATAAATACTTCAAACTATGCAGGACATTCTGTCTTTGTTTCAGCCACTCAGCTCTCCCAGGGCTGCATGAAGGCAATCTAGACAAAATAGAAATTAACTCACATTATATAAACAGTATGGGAGAGCTGACTGCAGTTCATTTTATAAATCTTTATTGAGTACTTATTGAGTGATTTAATGCCACTGATCCAGTCCAAATGTAAACTCTGTGAGGGCAAGAATCCTTTATGTCTTGTTCCTTACTACAATCCTTGAACACAGCACCATCACTGGCATATTTCAAAGGAAAGAAAGAGTAATTAAATGAATGTCAATGCAAGGAATGTTGCATACTGCAGGAATACAGTACATGCTGAGGTCCATCCCAGCGAGGTGGACAACACAGTTGGGGTGGCCACACTGCACAGGATCAGCATAAGACAAGAGAAAGTCATCAGCAAGGTCATTACTCTTTGGGGATCTGGCCCAGAAGGGCCCTCAGAGAACAGGAGAGGGTGAGGCTGTCACCTTCTTGTCCAATACGTCAGACCATTTAGCACCAGGAGGAACCACCTTCACAACAGAAGCTGCATGGTGACTATAGTTACTAATACTGTATTGTATACTCAAAATTTGCTGGAAGTAGATCTTAACTGTCCTCACCATGCACCTCCTTAATGAGCAGTGGCCGAAGAGGAAAGGAACTGCTTTGTACCAGGCCATGCAGGACACATGTGTGCAGAGGAAAAACAAGCAGGGCTCTTTTAACAAAGTACTTGTCACAGTGAGTCAAAGTCAAATATGTAGGCGCTGGACAAGTGCAGAAGTCAACCTGAAGGGATTGCGAAGAGAAGAAAATTTGGTCAAGGTCAGGCACACTAACGAATAATGAGGACATTAACATTTAATTTGCACAAGCTGTGTGCCCAGCACTTTTACATACATTGTCCAGTTTTAGCCTCACAGCAAACCCGTATGCTCATAACATTCTCCCCACTCCTCCAAAACTGCTGTTGGGGTCACACTGTCTCAGTCCAAGACCTACTGTAAAGCTACACTGTGTCTTGACCTCCACATGATTAACATTTGGGGCTGGATAATTTTTTCTTGTGGGAGGCTGTTCTGTGCCTTACAGGATGCTGAGTAACATACCTGACTGACCTCCACCCACCAAATACGACAACCAAAACTGTTCCCATACATTGCCGAATGCCCTAGGGCGGGGGCTCGGGGAGGCAAAACTGTGAGAACCATGGGGCTATACTAATCACAACTGTAAGGTACTGGCAAGTGACAGACACAGAACAGCAGAGAGAAAAAGAGTCCATTAACACATCCATACATAAGCTTCAATGGCAATTCAAAGGAGACAGGACAAGTACATATATATAAATATCTCGATGCATGCCTCACACTGTGGATCATAGACCTAAATGTAAAACCTACTAACTAGACATTTGGACATAAGTAAAAATTGAAAACTTCTGCTATTCACAAGTTTTAACTCAAAATGTATCCTAGACCTAAATGTAAAACCTACAAATTAGACATTTGGACATAAGTAAAAATTGAAAACTTCTGCTATTCACAAGACTGTTAAAAATGGGAAAAAAGGAGAATCACAGACTGGCAGAAGATACTTGCAAAATGAAAATTTGATAAGGAAGTTGTATTCTAAAAACATTTTTAAAGTATGAAAATTCAATAATAAAAAATAAATCAATTTATAAAAGATGAAATATTTGTAAAGATATTCCATCAAAGAAGATACACAGAAGGCAAATAACTACATAAAAAGATATTCAACACTATTAGTCACTAAGGAAATGCTAATTAGAGATATCACTATATACCTACCTTTTTTTTTTTTAAGGCTATACTGCAGCACATGGAAGTTCCCAGGCTACGGGTCAAATTGGAGCTGCAGCTGCCGGTATACACCACAGGCCACAGTAATGCCAGATTCGAGCCATGTCTGTGACCTACACTGCAGCTCATGGCAACAGCAGATCCTTAATCCACTGAGCAGGGCCAGGGATTGAACAGATGTCCTCATGGATACTAGTTGGGTTCATTACCAATGAGCCGCAACAGGAACTCCCATATACAATTTTTAAAGTGACATCTTTTGATAGTGTGAATACAAAGTGATATAACCATTTTGGAAAACAGTTTGGTACTTTTTTATATAGTTTAAATACACTCACCATATAACCCTGCAATCCTACTCTGAGGTACCTACCCAAATAAAATGAAAAACTTATTTTCATGTCAAAACTTCTATGTGAATTTTTGTAGTGGCTTTGCTTCTTACTCACCAAAAAGAGGAAACAACTCTAATATCCCTGAACTTCTGCTTGGATAAACACACTGAGATACATGTACACACTGGAATACCCCACTTAGTAATAAAAAAGATCAAACTACTACCACACAGAGTTAACAGAGATGAACGTCAAATGCACCAGGTGGAAGGATCCAGGTTTAAAGGCCTACATAACATACCTTTCCACTTACATTACACTCTATGGACATAACTTAGAAGACGAGAACTGAAAGGCTAGAAAGAAGACAGAGGTAGCCAGAGGCTGTGGCTGCCTGCTGGAACTGACCTAGTTTAAATCCCATGGTCAACCACCATAGTCCCTTTCTTGCATCTCGCCCCTCTCTGCTTCTGTGCACTTACTTCTCTGTACATCACAACTCTGGTTCAAAATCCAGCTCTCTGTACGTGCCTTGCCTATCTGTACATAAAGCCACCCAAACATGCTGACTTGTCTCTCTGTAAATCCACGACCACTAACTTCAGGTGGGCCTTGTATGTTGCTGAATAGGTCCAGGGATGGACCCGTTTCTATCTCATTCTCATGGATGGCTATTTCAAACCTTTTTGTTCCCCTGCAAATTGCTAACACATACTCCCTAATCCTAACTCTCAGCAGATATTGATGCTCCCTAGCTCAGTGAGAAAGCAGAAATTTAGCAATGTGATCCTGCTGCACTAGGAACTATATCCAGTCACTTATGATAGAGCATGATGGAGGATAATGTGAGAAAAAGAATGTGTGTGTGTGTGTGTGTGTGTGTGTGTGACTGGATCACTTTGCTGTTCAGCAGAAAACTGACAAACACTGTAAACCAAGTATAATGGAAAAAATAAAAATCACTTAAAAAAAAGGAAAGCAGAAATTCCTATCAGCGTATCTACAACATGTACATGTGTCCATATGCTCTGCCTGCCTCCAGGCCTTTTATCATGAATTTGTGTATGCTACTAGTAAATGCCTACCCTTTCACTTCTACACTAGATTCCTCTTGCTTATTCAGAGATGGTACTCCAGCAGTTCTCTCTTTTCTCCAAAGCATGCATTTGTCCCTCTTGGATCTTATCAGCACACAGGCTACTTCGTCTCAAAAATGGCAGGCATATTCCTCAGGGGATCTGCATTTGCTTCTTCCTCTTGGGAAGATGCTATTCCCCAAGACAGCCACATGACTCTTCCTTTCCTCCCCTGTTTCACTAAGACAGTTCTACCCAACTGATACCTCTGAGGGATCCTTCTCCGGCCACCCTAAAACTGCAACCCTGTTGTGGTGGATATACTCTAACATGCCCCTTAATGAGCCACACCTAGAGCTTCCCTCCCCTGGGGTGAGGGCAGAAGCTGTTATTTGCTTCTAATTAAAAAAATAGAGCAAAGGCAATGGGATGTCACTGCCTTGATTAGGTTACGGTACACAGCAAAGTTGTCACCCTCACTACATTATCCGATACAAGACTCTATCTTAGCAGACTAGAGCAAGAGCTTTCTCCTGCTGACCCAAAGTCAGCTGCCATATTGTGAGAGGGCCAATGGAATGGGGAAGCCTCTAAGATTGGAGAGTGGCCTCTAGTAGACAGCTATTTAAAAGCCGGGGCCTTCAGTCATACAACTACAAGGAATTAAATTATGCCAACAACCTGAATGAGCTTGAAAGAGGATTCTTCTCCAGTTAATTCTCCAAATGAGAATTCAGCTGGCACTTTGCTTTATCGCAGAGACTCTGGGCAGAGGACCCAGTTAAGCTGCGTCCAGACTCTTTTCCTTTTGGGGAAAAGACTGTGAGATAATGAATGTGTGTGTTGTTTTAACCTGCGAAAGTTGTAGTAATTTGTTATGCAGAAAAATAGAAAACTAACACATTCCTCAAGCACTCCTTGTTACCTTTTTCTGTTTATTATTATTTTCTTGCCTTAGCACTTAAAACCATTTAACATTTTCTATTTCACTGATTTACCTTGGTTATAGTCTGTGCCTCCCCCTCTACTCCTGAATATAAGTTTCACTAAGACAGGGAATTTTTTCCTAATTTTTTTCACACTATATTCTCAGTGCCTAGAAAAATCTCAATTGCATTTACTGAGTGAATGAATACTGAACAAATGCTAACTCTTTGTTAAATAACTCAAAGGTTATCGGGGCAGAGGAATTCACTAAGCCTACATGTATATCTCAGAGAGGTAAAACAGTAGAGGAAAGTTTGTATTGTTTTAAACTTATTATGGAAATGTTCAAGCACTGCTTCAAAAGTCAATGGGATGTGTCCAAGTAACAGCTTCGTACTAGTCTGTCTTATTTAGGTGGTAAATTATAAATTCGGAGGGCAGCATTCTTCAAGGCCTTTTGATTTGGCTCGCACTTAAAAATACATTTCACATTATGTCTCAGTACAAACATACACCCACAAAAATAAATGAAGCAAAGGTTTCACAAAATAGTACTCATCTTTATCCCATGCTCTGATGGTTTCCCATTCCATTTCACCCTGCTGTGTTTCATTTTTTAGAAACTGGATAAGACCCACTAATAGGCAGGTCTACAGGAAGACCAAGCTTCCAGGTTGTCAAGCATCTCTCAGGTTTAGAATGCAGGTTCTTCCTGGTGAGTACGGTGAGGGCATCTTCTGTGCTGACAGGAAAACAGAAGCGTCAGCCTCAGCAGAGAGAGCAGCCGAGCCACAGGAGGAGCCAGGGCTGATGCTCACCATAATGAGTAGACGAATGAGTGTTCATATACTCCAAAGACTCTAAAACATTCAAATACTGTTACAACAAATCTTTAATCATGGTCAGGTCTCAGATGTCTAAATGGTCCCCAAATCACTGGTATATAGTGCTTCAATTTCTTGACTGAAAGTGTTTTTTTAAAAAATAATCACTAGGAGTTCCCGTCATGGTGCAGCGGAAATGAATTCGACTAGGAACTATGAGGTTGTGGGTTGGATCCCTGGCCCCGCTCAGTGGGTTAGAATCTGGTATTGCCGTGAGCTACGGTGTAGGTCGCAGACGCAGCTCGGATCTGGCGTTGCTGTGGCTGTGGTGTAGGCCAGCAGCTGTAGCTCCGATTAGACCCTAGCCTGGGAACCTCCATGTGCCGCGGGTGTGGCCCTAAAAAGCCAATAAATAAATACTAAATAAATAAATTAAAGTAAAAAATCACTAAAACGTTAACCATTTACATGGTTCCAAATGGCATAACTTGTGAAGCTAATGAAAAATTACAGCAAAGCACTTTCCATATAGTGTGAACTAATCAGTGAGCCCAGAAAAGCCAATGTTGATGAAGTATTGTTAAGTAATGGCATGAAATGCCACCTGTAGGTAAATCTGGGTTTAATTTGACTTTTTGCAAACTGTTTTCTATTTATCTGAATTTGAAATGAATCCCAAGGATAACAGATGATAAAGATGCTGCCCCTTCAAAACTTACTTGATTTTAAATGCATTTGTCCTTTTTTTTCTTTTTTTTAAAGCATTTGGTTCAAGAGCAATATTTTTTTAATTGCTTTTTAGGTTTTAGCTCAATAATGGAGCAGAAGGGAGAAAATGCCCCTGACAGCTTCCTCCCTCGCTGCCCCCAACCCAGCACTCTGCCTGAGGGTTATGGTACCAGGGTAAAGAAGGGGAAGTGCTGGAAGACAAAGAGCTCAGAAGTCAGCAGGAAGTAAAAGTTATCCAGTGTTTCCTTTTGGCTCTTCTTTTCGGCCCCATTTCCCTCACCTTCCCCATGGCTGTGTCCTTTTTCCTGTGATTCCTTTCCTAGGTCAGAGAGCTCCTTTCTCTTCCTTTTTTGTTTCGATTAAAACATTCCTGATCTGTGTCTCACTCCTATAGGATAATGAATTTCTCTGCTAAGGTAATACTTCTTATCACCAAGAGGAGGAAGCAAAAACCAAATCCACAATGTGGGGAGTTCTGTGGGGCAAAAGACCCAGTTTTTCTACCACATGCACAGCATGGAAGGGGCTGTGAAGATAAAGGCATGCTGGTGAGAGGGGAGAACAAGCTGTTATAACAGATGAGAGACAATTAATCAGATTCAATCTTGTCTCAAAGTACAGAAAAGAGATTAATGAATCCCCAGTTGCCCATCACCCAGATTCAACATTTATCAATATTCTTCTCTTGTTTCAATTATTCACTTCAACAGATGTTTGCTTATTTCTTTGTTTTCTGGAGAATTTTAAACAAGTCCCAGAGATGGTATTATTTTACCCATAAATACTTCGATATGTGTCTCTTACAAAAACACACTTTGGCAAGAAGCTTTCAGCCTTTAGAGAAGGATGGGCTCTCCTGGAAGCAACCCAGCGACTCTGAAAGGAAGTCTGCTCTCAGGACATTATTGGTATTTACAAAAGCATGTTGTTCCCCTACGTACACCCTCAGGATAAAATTTCTTCTGGACTTGGCTTAGGAGAAACACCACAATTTCTCACCCAAATGCTGAAAATTTAGCACAAGATCAAATCTTCTGTTATACAAGTTGTGCTAGTGAACTTAGAGACACAACATGGCCTGTGTCTGCACTCCGTAATATAAAACTGTCTGTCAGCATCATTGCTGTTCCTTTTTCTTTCTCATCTACTTCATATCTGCATTACCTTATTTTATCTGTACATCCCTGTAAGCAGAGGTATGCTGGTGAATGTTTCACAACTGGTTCTCTGAAAATACACACATAGTCATGTACTATAAATACATATACAGAAACAAATTTGTTGCTATAAATAACATGTAATCCACAATGAGCAAATACCAGTAAAATACATAATACTTCTTATTGTAAATTCCATGTAACCGATTGGTTCTCATAGTACGTTTCTGTTGATTTTTGTCAAACCCTTTATACACAGCTACCCTATGGTTGTAACCAATAATCAAGAATGGTTTAGCTATGAATGGTGGTTGTTATTTCTATTTACTTTAACAAGGAAGACAAAGTGAAACAACAAAGATCTATGTCTTGTGTCAGAACTTCACTCATACCTCAAGATGCGAGCACATTTTTTGCTAAATTTATTAATTGTTTTCAAATATTGGAAGAATATTTCTTCAACTTTTTCTGCTATTCATAATGTAACTGCTATAGACATGACACTTTTAGTGTTTACTCTGCACTGTTACCATGCTCTCCATCACTTTATGAAACCTAGACAATCAATAAAACAAAAAATAAAGTCTTTATTTGTAGCATTTGCCCATTTCTCTGGTGTAAATACTCCCACCATGGCCAATTTCAAGATACCAACTTGAAGGCTGCCAAACGTGGATTTAGGATGAGATGTGCAATAAGACATCTTTTGGTAGCATTTTCACCACACAGATACAATGGACATAAATAACCTCAAAGGTATAAATAATTGTGAAATATAATTAGGAAGTATGAATTTGAGTATTTATTACCTTTATTTTTAATATAATTTAATTGTAAGTTAATATAATTTAACTTTTAATAATAGCTGTGTTGAAGAAACGACTTGTAAGATTCCTAAAAGTTTAACAACAAATTTCCCAGAAACCAGTACAAGATGACTTCAACACATCATTGTCTGTAAGCCATCTCAAATAATTTTGGAACTAGGTGGGGCATGAAAAATGAATAGATCACTATACTTTGGGGGATTGTTCTTCTGGTAGGATTACGGATTTCAATTATGAAAATCCCTCCCGGAGAATACTAGATCTTGGATTAATTACAACAAACATACTTTTCAAAGTGTTGCTGAATTACTTACAACAGCCAAGACATGGAAGCAAACTAAGAGTCTACTGATGGATGAATGGATAAAGAAGATGTGGTATATATATCTAGGAGAATAGTCAGCCATTAAAAAGAAGGAAATCCCAGAGTTCCCGTCGTGGTTCAGTGGTTAAAGAACCTGACTAGTATCCATTAGGATACAGGTTCAATCCCTGGCCTTGCTCATTGGGTTAAGGATCTGGCACTGCTGTGAGCTGTAGTGTAGGTCACAGATGCGGCCTGGATCCTGCGTTGCTATCTGTGGTGTAGGCTGGCAGCTACAGCTCCAATGTGGATCCTAGCCTGAGAACTTCCATATATGCCATGGGTGCAGCCCTAAAAAGACAGAAGATTAAAAAAAAAAAAAAAGAGGGAAATCCTCCCCTTTTGTGACAATACAGATGGATCTCGAAGGCATTATGCTAAGTGAAATAAGTCACATAAGACAAACACTGTATGATCTCACTTACAGGTAAAGTCTAAGAAAATTAAATTCACAGAAACAGAGATCAGGTTGGTGGTTGCCAGAGGCAGGGGTTGTGGGTGGGGGAAATGGGTGAAGGTGGTCAAAAGGTACAAATTTTGTGTTATGAGACAAACAAATTCAAGGGGTATAATGTTAAACATAGTGACAAGAGTTAACAATACTGTATTGCATATCTGAAAGTTGCTAAGAGTAAATATGAAAAGTTCTCATCGCAAGGAAAAAATCTTTGTAACTATATAAGGTGATAGATGTTAAACAGCGTGGTAATCATTTTGTAATACATACCTATATCAATCATTATATAATATACAAACTTATACAATGTTAAATATCAATTACATCTCAATAAAACTGGGGAAAATATAAATTACTGGTGAGCTTAAATGAAAACATGGGAAACCACTCAGGTTCAAAGAGCAAAATAGGAGCAGTGAGATAAAACAAGGACAGTAGACAGTAAGTGGAAAACAAAATCAAAAATAATCTCAAAACCAAAACCAAACAAGCTTAATTTGCCCCACAGGGAAACTCCTCTTTCACACTGAGAAGCAGAGAGAGCAACTTGGACTATGGGAAGAAAGTAGGTGAACCTCAGGCCCACACTGAGCCAGGACCTTCAAGAGGAATATACACGTTGTGAGATGTTAGGACAGAAAAATGACTCACCTCCCAGAAGAGGAAGCCTACCCAGAATTTGGATTGTCTCTATCATAACTCTAGAAAAAAAAAAAAGTTAAGTTTTTTCCCCTTAGAATTTGCATCCATAGGCCTTATTGCACACTGCTGTGGGGGTTACATATACATTACTCAAGTTATCAAACTCTAGTATAAAAATTAAACCAAATGGATCAGCTGGGGACAGAGGCCACTGGCTCTGAGGGTTCTGCTCTTCATCCTAGAGCAGGTGCCACCCGGTCCCTGCTGCTCCACGGTGCCCAGGTCCCAGGGCCCGACCACAGCACCTAACTTCTGAGGTCACCTGGACTCCCACCTCACTGTGGTTTACCGTGCCTCCCGGACCTTGCCTTCACCCAGCGCAAGACGAAGATCTAGGGTCAGGTCTACCTGAGTGTGCCCAGGGGGTCCATCGGGGCTTGATGGGCCTGCGGGGAAGGTGCGCTATTCCTGAAGGCTTCCGGTTGGAGTGGAGCAGGAAGGAAGGAAACAGCACCACTCCTTCTAGCTGAATTTAGTATTTTCACTTGACCCACCCTTCTTCTTTTTCCCATGATTTTCTTACTAATCTCATAGACACCCCTTCCTCTACCTCATGTCATTTGACTGTGACCTTTCTCTTCTCTAGAACAACCTGTCCTTGCAGCTGACACAACTATGTCCAAATTCCCCGTGTCTTGCGCAGGTACGCTGCCTTTCAGGCTTCTTTCACCTCCCTCCACATGATGCAAGCCCACGTACAGATGGTTTCCTCACTCCCACCTGAACCCAGCAAAGAGCGTGAAGGATCACTCAAAGAAGCAGTGTGATCATGTGGTGCCACTACCCCTCTTGCTGCAAACCTACTCTGCTTAACTATTTTGCAGCTCACAGCATCTCCATCCCCTCTGGGGGTGGAGGGGAGGAATACAACATCTAAGAGCTTCAGATTTCATTTTTTATTTTTTCCACTCTACCCCTCCTCCCCAAGCATCAACAGCCTGTAAGGACACTGCTGCTTACATGGTTAAATGCACAGTGCCTGAACTCTCACAGCGCTGGTGGGACGTCTCCAAATGTGCCCATGTGTTCCTGCTAGACTGGTCTCTCTTCTTATTCCCTCTCTCTCCCCCTTAGGGTCTGTAAGAGTAAAGTTAATAATTAATATGTTTAAAATTTTTTGAAAATAAAAATAAATGAAAGCAAAGTGGTGAAAGTGGTGTAAGGTTGGTAGTACTACCTAATGCCCAAGCAGAAGCAAGCACAATTCTCTGGAGGAACAAACTAAGTTCAATTAAATATGATCCCTCAGTTAAAAATTACCAAACACAGAAGCAAATAAGTCAGCATGAGTAGGGGTCGGGAGAAACAATACACAGTAGATTTACGTGCCCAAGAACCTCAGATGTTAGAACTACTGGGAACAAAATTACTATTTATAGAATATTTAAAGAGGACAGAATCAGAAAATGCTAAGAACAGCGACCAGAAAAGTTTGAAAATGATTCATATGAAAATTTCAGAAAGGAAAAATATTACAACTAAAAAGTTAATTAAACATTAGTTTTGATATACTATAAAAAGAAGCAGCAAACTGGAAGATAGAACCAAAGAAATTACCCAAAATTAAGCACACAGAGGCATGGACAGAAAATTTTAAAGTAAAGAGAAGTGGAAGATAGGACAAGGTCTAAAGGATGTACAATTTAAAAGGAAATAACAGAGAAAATGTAAAGAAATAGTAGCTGAGGGTTTTTTTTTTTCTAATTCATGAGACTAATACACAGGTAAGAAGTACATAGATAAATGAAAAGAAAAAAACCCCACCTAAACCTGCTGTAGTAAAACCATGAAATAAGAGAGACAAAGATGGTCCCAAAAATGCTCAAAAGAAGAAACACATCTTTGTTTCCAGTAATGACAATTAGACCAATAACAAACTTGCCCACAGCTTACACAGGAAGCCAAGAAAGGGTGGGGAAATCTCTGGTGAGAGAAAGTAAGTGTCAACAAAGACTTATGTAGCTTTTCAAGACAAGGGCAACAACCAAAAGGAATGCACCTAAAGGGAGGATATACTTCAGAAGAAAAGCCAAGGCTGAGAAAGAACTATGAATAAAGAAACTGGTAAACAAGGGAGTAAATATAAACACTAAATATATAAAATAATAACAACTTCTAATTTTAGGGTTCAAAAAAGATTAAAATACTCAACAATAGCTTGGGAGTAAGGGGAGGGGGATTGGAGTTAAAGTGGTCAAATGTCCTTATGGTTACTGATTACATCTGTACTGTGATAAGTATGCATATTAAAGTTTCAAGGACAAACACTAAAAATTTAGAAATAGAGGTTGTATCTTCCCAATCAGAAGAAAGGGGAAATGGAATAAGAAAACAAGAAAGCAAACAGGCAAGGAAAGGCAATCCATTCAAAAGAAAGATGAAAAAACGGAGCTGTGTATTTCAGTGGTGAGATTAAAGGGGATCACCAGCAGAAAGGGACTGATTTGGGAGTACTCCTTCTCTCTCTCTCTTTTTTTTTTTTTTTTTTTGCCTTTTATCATTTTAGGGCCGCACTCGGGGCATGTGGAGGTTCCCAGGCTAGGGGTCTAATCGGAGCTGTAGCCGCAGGCCTACACCGTAGCCACAGTAATGCAGGATCCAAGCCGCGTCTGCGATCTACACCACAGCTCACTGCAACGCCGGATCCTTAACCCACTGAGCAAGGCCAGGGATCGAACCCGCAACCTCATGGTTCCTAGTTGGATTCGTTAACCGCTGCACCACGACGGGAACTCCCTTTCTCTTGACTCATGGTGCAAGTTCAGTAGTCACCTGGCAGGTGCAGTTGCTGGGTGGGCAGCTGGAAGCAAAGGATGAGCAGTCAGATACCCAAACCCCAGACACCCTTTCCCAGAGGAGAGGGAGGCCCTGCCCTTTGGGTTCCAAATTCATAGCTTTTCAGGATCTCCTGAGCAACCCTGGCTCATTCTGCTTCTCCCTCTCCCAACTGCGTCCACAAAGTCTGTTTAGTTGCAACACAAAAACGGGAAGTGTCTGTTTATAGCTAAGGTTCCTGCAGCCCAGTTAACAATGAAGTGGTTGGGCCAGGACAGCATGAGTGGCCTGAGTGCTAATCCCAGATCCATCCCTGGTGACTGTATAAACTCAGGATACCAGATTCATCTCCAAATTTGTTTTCCTCATTTGCACAAATGAGGAGGCTGAACCTGACAATTGGCCTGTTCCTTTATAGCTCCAATATCCCTTGATTATGCTCTTCATTAAATATGCATCAGATACAGTCAGTTGTAATCTTTATTTTCTGAAAATATGAAACTCTGCTCTTTGTGTACCGCCCTTATAACTAGCTACTTATATAATGGGTTCATTTGCTCACAAAACATGATAGCAATATCCCCTGTAATAACCTTGTATTCAGTTACTGCTTTCTTAATATCACTTTTTAGGACCTCAAGTGAAGAAATCTTTAAAAAAATTAAAAGAAGTAAAAATCCCTCAGTGACTCCGCTTCACTTTGATCTGTCTCCTTTTGCCTTTTCTCATCTATTCAGGTGCACCATGTCTGCCAGGTTGGCTCATATCTTAAGTCCTCCACTCTGGAGACCTAATGTACCTTTATCTGCCTGGATTTAGAAGCCAAGTCCTCCTGACAGTGCACTATTAAGAGTTCCAAATAACCTTTAAGCAGATAAATTGAATGGTATTGTCCACCATGATCCCGCTTGATTTAAGTGATGCTTTTGATGTGATTAATCACAGGGTACTGCTTCACCAACTGTCCTCATTAAACTTTCATGGTTCTGGACTCTAGTCTCTGGCATGTTTACTCCTGTGCACACCTTTCCTTCTGACAGGTTTAGTGCCCATCGTTCTCATGCAAAGAACACCCCAAAGCCTAACGATCCTTGTTATTTTCCTCACTTCTTACCTCTTGAGCTCAAATCCATCCACCTCTTTTGCTAGAATAACAGCTGAGAACTGGAGCTGCCGCTCCCTTGACTGACCATTCAAACCCCACCAGCCCTCTTTCCTGTGTGCCCATGTGTGCTCAGATCAAGAGCTCAGAGGCAGGAGTCCAAGTGCTTAGCTTCTCCTCTAAATCTGTGAGACGGAGTTCCCATCATGTCTCAGTGGTTAACGAATCTGACTAGAAACCATGAGGTTGTGGGTTCAATCCCTGGCCTCATCCAGTGGGTTAGGGATCCAGTGTTGCCATGAGCAGTGGTGTAGGTTGCAGACATGGCTCGGATTCCGCGTTGCTGTGGCTGTGGTGTCGGCCAGTGGCTACAGCTCTGATTAGACCCCTAGCCTGGGAACCTCCATGTGCCGTGGGTGCGGCCCTAGAAAAGACAATAAATAAATAAATAAATAAATAAATAAATAAATCTGTGAGAGTATTCTCTCTCTTTTAAGGTCTTGGGCGTGTTTACAGAATTTTCACCTCAGTCTGACCACTGGTACCTGTGTAATCTCAGTCAGACCAGGCATGCCGTAGGTACCCAAGACCATGAAATAACCCTTGCCACTTAGCATTACAGTACCAAGCTCATTTAATTCTTGTAATACTGTCAAGAGGGTTGATATTCAGCTGGTTGGCATCAGTAAGTCCTAATGAATCATTTACAATCTACGCCCACATTACTGGCATGTACTTAGGCCATGCAAGCTGTGAAATGTGCTAGATACAGCCTGGAGGTAGATGCCCCTCACAATTCATAAATGAAGAGACTGAGACTCTGAGCTGTATGTGGAAGAGGGGTGGGACACAAAGAATTCATTTTGCTGGTGGAGACCATGGCAGGATAGGGTGGTCCTGGAGCTAGAGGGAGATAGCAACTTTGTGGTCACGGTCAAGACCGCGGCTCTCTGGCAGCCCAGTTCTATAACATGATCGAGAGGGTTGTTCCTGGAAGCCAAAGCTAGAGTCCATTTCTTTGAATTCTAATTCTGTAAAATACCCCCTTAATAAATGCCGTTGTGTTAACATCTAAATGTAAGAACTAAAACTATAAGACTCTTAGAAGAGAACATAGTCCATAACAAAGAGCTGGTTTGATGGTTTCTTCATACCAAAATAACAGAAGCACAAGGAACAAGTGAAACAAATAGATAAACTGGACATCACTGGATTATTAATAAGCGGAACTTCGGCGACCTTTATGAGGACAGTTTTGGAGGAAAGGAAGGGAAGAAAGGTAACAAGAGCTGTACAGAGAAGTGGCAATGGACATAGAATGTAAGAGACATGGCAGGGGATGAATCAGCAAGAGAAAAGATCTTGTGGTACAAGAATGAATGAAAAGCCAAATATGGCATAGGTAGCTGAATAACAAAAATGCTTTGATTTCTGAATTGGTTCAAGATATGCAACCTCTCTAGTGTCCATCTAAAGAAAAATGGTTCAGTAATAAAAATACCAATTTGATCTACACACACACACACACACGCGTATGCAAAGAAATTAGAAAGTACACAAAAAAATTGACAGTGTTTCCTCCTGACTGAGATAATAAATGATTTGAATCTTCTTCCTTAAATTTTTAAATCAGAAAAAAGTTTTAAGGAAATAAATTCAAGTTTGTTCAAATTTCATAATATATGACAGGAACAGAGAAAGGTTAGCTTTTTCCTCGCCTGTCATCCACTCTTATTTGCCAGCATGCCTAGGTCCTTCCTCTGCTGAAAATTTGCAGATAGGCAAATTTTCTAGACTTGGTTCTGAAAGTTTAAATCAGGAAAGAGAACCCTCAGACATAAAGAAGGTGTCACCCCACACTTTTCTTTTTTTTTGTCTTTTTAGGGCTGCACCTGTGGCATATGGAGGTTCCCAGGCTAGAGGTCGAGTCAGAGCTGTAGCCACTGGCCCCTGCCACAGCCACGTGGGGTCCGAGCCGTGGCTGCGACCTACACCACAGTTCACGGGAACGCCAGATCCTTAACCAACCGAGCAAGGCCAGGGACTGAACCCGCGTCCTCATGGATCCTAGTTGGGTTCGTTAAACCACTGAGCCACGACAGGAACTCCACCCGACATTTCTCTGAAGGAGACAGGACTGTGTAAGGGTTAAGCACAAAACCAGAGCTCCGGACCAGGCACCACCCCTCACCTATGAATGGTCTAGAGCACATTCGTAATTTTCCTAACTGCAGTTTCCTTGAGTGAAACAGCCTGATTTTACACAGGTCTTTTGAGACAAGATGATCGAGTGCCCTGGGTTAGCACAGTGCGCACCCAGTTAGGGCTGGCCAGTGTCCCTCTTACTGGCATATTCTGTGTGAGATTATGAGTCTGACACCTTTCAAAAGGCAGCAAAAACTTGAATGTTACGGCATCTATGCCCAGCAACAAAGTACCAGAATTTAGAGTTTGAACAATATCCTGTGCTGACCTTACCTGAACTACAGAAGACTAATTGAGCCCATCAAATGTCACTCCCTGCCTGCTCTCTCCTTGATGTCCACATGCCTTTAATCATTCAGTGGAATTGTGGACTTGATAACCAACGTCAGGAATGAGGCCAGGGAGCTGAAATTACAGGAGAATTACAGCCATAAGATGACTTGAGACTTTAAATCTTTCTAATCAAAAAACTGCTCAATTACCACAACATTGCATATCAACTATACTTCAACAAACCTTTAAAAAACAAAAAAATGAGTTCCCATCATGGCTTAGCAGGTTAGAAACCCAACATAGCATCCATGAGGATGTGGGTTCAATCCCTGGCTTCACTTAGTGGGTTAAGGATCCGTTGTCGCCACAAGCTACAGTGCAGGTGGCAGAAGCAGTTCAGATCTGGCCTTGCTGTGGCACAGACCAGCACTTTGCAGCTCCGATTTGACCCCTAGCCCAGGAACGTCCACATGCTGCAGGTGCAACTGCAAAAAGAAGAAAGGAAGGAAGGGAAGGAGGAAGAAAAAGACAACAACAATAAACTACCATTTACTTATGGCTATAACTGGAAATATTCTTACATATTTATTTTTCTTTTCTTTTATAGTTACATATTAAATTTAAATTAGGGTACTATTTCCAGGGGTGGAGGAAAACAATAAGACTTGCAAAGTTCCTTTTTTTTTTTTTTTTTTTAGGGCCATGCCTGGGGCATATGGAGGTTCCCAGGCTAGGGGTCGAATGGGAACACCGCCGGCCTGCACCACAGCCACAGTAAGGCCAGACTCAAACCGCATCTGCCACCTACACCACAGCTTATGGCAACACTGGATCCTTAATCCACTAAGTGAGGCCAGGGATTGAACCTGCGTCCTCATGGATACTAGATTCGTTTCTGCTGAGCCACAGTGAGAACTCCTTGCAATTTCGAACAACAGCAGATTGGGTAATAAAATGTTGGTTCACACATACAAAGTATTATGCAGCTATTTAAAATGTTTTTTAGTTGGAGTTCCCTTGTGGTGCAGCAGGTTAATGACCTGGCGTTGTCACTGCAGCGGCTTGGGTTGCTGCTATGGCTCGGTTTCCATCCCTGGTCTAGGAATTTCCACATGCCGTGGGAACAGCCCCCCAAAATTTTTTTAATAAATAAAAATTTTTAAAATTCAAGCAATCCAAAGAAACAAAGAAATGTGATTTTTCATATTAGCAAGGGAACTCAGCAAACCGTAGCCTATAAACCTACAAAACCCACGCCAAATGAGACAGGCTTCCCACCAAAACGACCAACGCAGGGACTAAAGCACAGAGAGAGGCCATCCCAGGGATGAGCAAGCCCAATTCCTTCACCTGACGGAAAGGAAGCTGCCAGAGTTTATCAACAGCAGTGAAGGTGGAAGGAAGAGAATCCAAGCCCATCCACTGAAAAGCAGAGAAGCAATTCCTACAGGAAGATTCAAGGACAGAAAAAAAAACTAGGGATTCCTGCCCTAAACGTCCCCAGAACAAGACTGTTCTCCATTCAAAGACCTCTGCCAGGTAGCTCCAGATTACTCTTTTCATCTTACTCCAAAGGATTTTCTTTATGAATGAATATTACTGGAATCTCCCAGATACTTATCCCCATTCTCCCCCCTCCTCTGAAATGCCTTTGTCCCGCCCATTTCTACCTATCGAAATCAAATCACTGCTCTTTAAGAATTCATCCCTGATTACCCCAACAGGAAGCAGTGATGCTCCTTTGCAATTCAAAGAGAACCACTGGTTAAATATCTTCTGTAATCATCTAGTGAAGAATACCTATGACAAGAGGCGCCTTAAATGCTGAAGGAAACTGAAGTCCCCGAAGCGTAGGGGTGGTTCTTGTGTTAACGTCCTTCCTCGGTACCAGGCAGAGGAGGAGTTTCATGATGAACAAATGAATGAATGGACAAAAGAAGGAAAAATAATCAGACTTTCATGTTCCATCTCCTCAGCTCAAGAGACAACCAACCCCTTCAAATGAGACAACTCCCCTCTTAATGAGTTTTAACCCCTTAAAAGCAACTTCAGCTGTACTGATGGACTCGGGAAATGATCATCAAATATGGGGAGCAGGTTTGTCATTGATACTAAGTACAACTAATTTTATTACTTCTGCTTTTTCCCTTCCTTTTCAATAATGAAATAAACTCCAGTCCCAGCAAAGAGCAAATCTCTATTCCTAAAGTACATTTGGATTTTTACTAATGTACTTTGCTTATACATAATTCAAAGAGGGATTTTATTTCAGTGTTTTACTTTTGGCTTCTAGTTACTATTCCTTCTGGAAAAGGCCCTTCACATATATTAGGTCTAAAACCTGCTAAAGGTTTTAGGGGGGTCTGTGTCTTTAACCTCATTTTCTTAAGCCCGAAAGTGGAATAATGAGTTTGGATGATTGTTTCATGGTGGTGCTCGATTTCTAGGACTGTACGAACATCAGTGAGGACTAGGGGAGGGGGAGAGATGAAATACGGACATACCAGAATATGGGCTTATGATTTCTCAGAAAAGGTCTTGTTTGAGCCAAAGTCTCTAATTGCAGAGGAAATGGCCTTACTGAGTCCAACAGGCACTTTCTCTTAAATGCCAGGAACTATATTCCACAGTGCCTAAAACAGCATGTTTTTTTAAAAAAAAAAAAAAAAAGGAAGAAATCTGTCTTAGCCTAGCACTGTGATACAGGGCACTCTCTATACTATGGTGAAACTGCAACAAAAATCTCAGAGGCCTAAGAGATAAGCACTGAAACCCTCTAGCATGGCAGGCATGAAAGCTGCCCTGTGCATCTCAGCCTCCCAGGCTGCCTTCTATCAAGCAGGGTGTAATTAGGGTGTTCTCAGAGTTTCCCGCACCTCTATGGGAGCAGAAATAACTCATAAGGAGCTTAGCTAAAACTTGATTTTAAAATAGTATTTAATTGCATGCCTGGGGCATTGCAAAGGGTTTATAGATGGGGGACAAGGCGTCAGAGAAAAATGGTGGGTGTTCAGACTTACTATCTACCAGGTAGTGTGGTTCCTTGAGAAGAGCTTTCTAAGCCACCAGAAGACCTGACAAACGCCACTCCAGGTGTCCTCCCATGCTGCCTTACCCAGCAGTGCCCTCCCGGCCACCTCTATGCTCAGGCCCTTACCTCTGGCTCTTTCAAGCTGAGTACAGACCTGCCCTTGACAGACCTTCGGGGAGTCAGATTTCTTAGCAGCAGACGGCAGGAAGTTGTGGAGACCAGGAGAGCTTTAATGAGAACTGGTGAGGAGGTCCCAAGAGTGGGCAGGGACAAGGGTACACAGTGAGAGCACAGCCAGGCTCTGGTTCCAGAACAAACCGATGACCAAACATCACCAGGAGATGCCAGATGATGTGTTGCTCCAGGCCCCTTGCTACTGCTGAGGCCACCTTAGAAAGATATACCTCTCTCTCTCTCTTCATGTCTATGGCTCTGCTTGGCTAAGCCCTGGTACATGCCCATGTCTTGGCTGGCTAGAGCTTCAGAGCAGGTGGCTGGCCCCTGTGCTCTACCTAATTTGGGGTTGTCCCCCAGTAAGAACAGTGTTTGGACACTGGGCAGTCAAAACAACAGTCTCAGGAACCACTCTGCAAGGTGCAAGAGCCTTAATGTCTGAAGTCCTGTGGGCCAATCTGATGCCAGAAGTCCTTGACACCATGACAGTAACTCAGTCCTAATCTCCTTCACGGTGAGGCTGACTGAAGGCTTGCTTGTGCTGCTCAGTGATCTCTGGCTGGACCACAGCATCATAGGCTAAAAGGGGCTTGGAGACTATCTAATCCAACAGCATAGATGAAGAAACTGAGGCTTCTAGAGATCACGTCCCTAACTCCTCTCCTCTGACTCCTGAAAGGCAGAGTGAATTCACTGAATCTCAGTGGGAGTATGCACCCTCTGACTGTTAACGTGCATGGTCATGGGCTGTGTATCAGTCTGAACTTGAACGCATTAAAACGTAATGGTTTTACTATCCTCAAAATAGAAACCCAATTTCTCTCCTGACATTTTCCATCTACCATTCTCCTTGCTGAGTTTTTTTTTAAGCCTTCTGAGAGCAAAGTCTCTTGCTGATATAACTCTGCCCGTTATACTTCTGAGGAGTATGTCATAACTGCCTGGGGTGAACTGATTAATATTAACCAAAATCTGAAGCTCTTCTGTGACTGATTTGTGGGGGGGGGGGGATTTGGTATTAGACCAAGGACTTGTTAGGTAAAAGTGCTCAAGAAGGTAGGCATGGCAAAATGACATTGCTGTTTACAAATCATTTGAACAGTCATTCCTCCTGCCAGTGCCTGTCTTGATTTGCCTAGTGACTTATCTGCCTAGCCCTTATCTTATTTAACCAATCAAGAAATATAAACTAGCTTCATTTCATTAGTGCTTAAAATGCCATTATGATTAAGGCATTCACTGTATTTGTGTTGTATAAAGTGGAGCATCTATTTTAACTGTGATTAATGCTCTTAAACTAGTCAGCTAATGTCTTTAAAGACATTAATGAGAGGAGGAAGACACGAAGGATGTAAAAACGAACTCGCCAAACATAGAAGAGACCATTTTTGATTTTAAGACTTACTTTTTCTTATTTAGCTCTCTCAGTCAATGGCAGTGCTTTTTATTTATTAGTAAAACACAGAATAATAAATATATTTTACAATAGATGGCCTCTTGGATTCAATAAAACACTGTCTGGAAAGCTACTTGTTTAGATGTTATTATTGGATGATTTATGATTTGGATAAAAACATACAGCAGCAATTTCCTTATCCTAATAGTTGCATGTGGAAAATAATACTATTCACAGTGTCTACGATACAATGAAAAATGCAAGGGTTAAGCTTTCTTTGCTCCAGTCTACTGTAGTCCATGTAAATTTAGTTTCTATGATATAATGAAAAATTCAAGGGTTATGCTTTCTTTGCTCCAGTCTACTGTGGTCCATGTAAATTTAGTTTCTGATAAGACCAGATGCTCCAAAAAACCCAGAATAGCCAAAGACATCCTGAAAAAGAAAAATGGAGCTGGAGGAATCAGGCTCCCTGACTTCAGACTATACTATAAAGCTTCAGTCATCAAAACCGTATGGTACTGGCACAAAGACAGAAATATAGATCAGTGGAATAGGATAGAAAGCCCAGAATTAAATCCACACATCTATAGTCAACTAATCTATGACAAAGGAGCCAAGAATATACATTGGAGAAAAGACAGCTTCTTCAATTAGTGGTGTTGGGAAAACTGGACAGCCACATGTAAAAAAAATGAAATTAGAACACTTCCTAACACCATGCACAAAAATAAACTCAAAATGGAGTAAAGATCGAGATATAAGACCAGATACTATCAAACTCTTAGAGGAAAACATAGGCCAAACACTCTCTGACATAAATGATAGCAACATCTTCTCAGATCCATGTGTCAGAGTAAGGACAATAAAAAGAGAAATAAACACATGGGACTTCATTAAACTTCAACGTTTCTGCACAGCAAAGGAAACCCTAAACAAAACGAAAAGACATCACACAGAATGGGAGAAAATATTTGCAAATGATTCAACTGACAAGGGATTAATCTCCAAAATTTACAAACACCTCCTACAGCTCAAAACCAAAAAAACAAACAACCCCATCAAAAAATGGGCAGAGGATCTAGGCAGACAATTCTCCAAAGAAGACATGCAAATGGCAAATAAACACATGAAAAGATGTTCAACATCCTTATTAGAGAAATACAAACCAAAACCACTATGAGGTACCACCTTACACAGGCCAGAATGGCCATCATCAAAAAGTCTACAAACAGTAAGTGCTGGAGAGGGGTGTGGAGCAAAAGGATCCCTATTACACTGTTGGTGGGAATGCAAATTGGTGCAACCACTGTGGAAAACAGTATGGACATTCCTCAGAAAACTCAAAATAGAATTACCATTTGATCCAGCAATCCCACTCCTGGGCATCTATCCAGAAAAAAACATGACTCGAAAAGACACATGTACTCCAGTGTTCATTGCAGCACTCTATGCAATAGCCAGGTCATGGAAACAACCTAAACGCCCATCGACAGAGGAATGGATAGGGAAGATATGGTACATACACACGATGGAATGTTACTCAGACCTTAAAAGGCACGAAATAACAACATTTACAGCAACATGGATGGACCTAGAAATTACTGTGCAAAGTGAAACCAGTCAGACAATTAGACAGCAACATCCAATGCTACCACTTACATGTGGAAACTAAAAAGACACAGTGAACTTCTTGGCAGAACAGACAATAGCTCAGAGACTTTGGAAAGCCTTTGGTTTCCAAATAAGACAATCTGGGGGGTGGGGGGATGCATTGAGGGTTTGGGACGGAAATGCTATCAAACTGAGTTGTGATGATTTTTGTACACCTATAATTGTAATAAAATTCATTAAGCAATGGGAAAAAAATAAATGAATTCTTGGTGCAAATACTCTTTATAGCTAAAAAAAAAAAAAAAAAGACCAGATGCTCGATGGCTTCCATTATCTCTAACATGTTTTACCCCATTAGAGAAACACACTGATTTGGTGACCATGAATTTGTCAAGGACAGCCCTATTAACCAGAGAAAAGTAAAATATCAAAGTTAATACCGTTACAGAAAAACATACAAAAAAGTGAAGCCCTAACTTTCATTATAGGATCCGTAGACTCAGTAGGGTTGCTTTCTCTTTTCTTTCTCTTTATTAAACAAACAAACAAAAACTCTGATACATTTTGAACAGTACTGATGACTGTCTGCCCTGTTAATAGCACTTCCTATGAATAAACACACCTAAGCCTCCCAAGGTGATAAAAGTCATCCCTAGAATCCAAAAGATGTATGCCAAGCCATTTTCAACTTGTACCTTAGAGCTGAAGCATGATAAAAGACAATTTTTTTTAATTTATTATTTTTTTTTGTCTTTTGCCTTTTTATCTAGAGCCGCACCCGCGGCATATGGAGGTTCCCAGGCTAGGGGTCTAACAGGAGCTGTAGCTGCCAGCCTACGCCACAGCCACAGCAACGTGGGATCCGAGCCGCGTCTGCAACCTACACCACAGCTCACGGCAACGTTGGATCTTTAACCCACTGAGCAAGGCCAGGGATCGAACCTGCAACCTCATGGTTCTTAGTCGGATTTGTTAACCACTGAGCCACGAAGGGAACTCCAAAAGACAATTTTTAACTGGTTCGGACATGAGGAACATATGGTTCCTGGTTTTACTAACTGGTTGGATGGGAAACTTAAAGAATGGGGTTTTTGAGTCTAAAAAGAAATGGCTGGAAGGGGACTGAATTTATTTTGCAAACCTGATTTAGCATATAATTATAATGACATCATTTATTAGGCAATTTCTTTTGCCAAAATTTTAGCCCCATCTTATTCCTGATAACCCTTCTAATAAACTACCTACTCACACTTCTGTATGAGACAATTGTCTCAGAGCAGGAAGTGCTCCCTTGAGATCTCTCCTCTACTGGGTGAGAGCAGGGATTCACTCCAGGCCTCTTACCTTCAAGGCTCTTCTCAACCCGGGCCTAATGCTTCCAGTGGGTGGTCAGGTCTCTCTGCAGGCTTCTAATTGTGACTTTGTTCCTGAACAAGGAGAGACTGTGAATCAGAAAGAGCAGTTCCCCAGGCTGGGTCAGAGATTTGAGGGCCACTTTGTCACCGGGGCTCTGTATTCTGGGCAGACCCTGTCCAAACCTGACATCTGAGTGAACAGACACTAGGAAGAGATGAGCCAGTGGTCCTGCTGGCACATGGTGAGTGTAGACTAGGTAAACACCTGAGCAGAGAGATATGCTGTGGGGCAGTATGCCTGTGGCTCGACCTCCCCCTTAGAGATGCTTGCTCTCCCATCCCATCCCTTACTCTCAGGAGTTGGAGGAAATTCCTTTTTGATGCAGTTTGAAACCCTGGGAACTGGTTTGCCTAAGAGGCCTTATGGTGCCCCTGTGCAGACAAGTCTCCTCTAGCCCTAATGGTACAGCAAAAGTGAGTACACATCCAGACTACAGTGGGACCTGTCCTACAAAGTCAAGGAAGAATAAGAGTGCCCCGATGGGAGTTCAAGACAAGAAGTTTTCTGGATGTCAGTTTCATTCAGTAGATATATCTAGCTTAAAATTATTAAATCCATAATTTAGGAATAGGCCAAGAACTTTCAAAATTCAGCATAGATGTAGAAAACTTGAACAGGAGAGAACAAAGAGAATTAATGCACATATTTTCATCTCCAGACAACTTCCGCTAACTTCTTGAAGTGTTTCTCTCCAGCAACCCACCCATTTAAAGGCACACAAGTGAACGCCAGATTTCCTATCTCTTACTGAACAGTGAGCCTTAGCTGGATCTACGCAAGATCAAGGATCTTATACTTAATTCCAAAAGCAAATGTCTTCGCTTGAATATCCTAGAATATAATAACCAGCTGGCATACCTTCTTTTCATTTTGATAGTACCAATCTAAATATAACATGTAGGTGATAAGCTGCATTCAAAAATATGACTAAAATAACACTTATAGATCTTATTTTTATGAGTAAACAAATTCAAACTCTACATTTTTGTTCAGTTCTTCTGGAGTGAAAAACACAGAAATGAGATTACAAAGTGGATTAGTAAAGAGATATTTTTACTAAAGGCTGCCATTTCATAGAGAACAGAATATGCCTTGCATACTAAGTGTGTCTGGTGCTGGGAGTAAATCCTTCACCTACGCGTTCACTCTACTTTGCACTCCCAAAGAGGGCAGAGGTGATTACTCAACTAAATATTAAATCTGATGAGGACTCCATATTAAGAGATCATCCTCTTTGCTTTTTTATTGATTTGTAGTCTTTTAAAACCAACTGACTCTACAACTCTGTTACACATCAGGGTTAAAGAACAGAATCCGGTAGAAAAGATTTAGACTTGAAAGGAAGCAAGTTGTCAGGAATGAAAATCACTGAGTGGAATGCTCTGGATACAGCTGACTCTATTCTTGATATAACAGAAGTTGGCAAAAGGCCTCAGAGCAAAGATGGAATCTAAACCAAACTGATGAAATACTTCAAAAGCAATAGAGAACAACGAAACTGCTCCTGAGAAGTGGGGCACTCAGAAGAAAATGTCAGATTCCCAACAATGGTGTAATAGCTATATGGTTGTATTTATTTTTGAATGATAAACACATGATAGGAATAGTTTGCTTCACTTCACAGCACTTCGAGGGTGCCGGCTGCAGTCTGTCCAGCACCGTTCTGGCCACTGAGCTGCCCCTATCTCATTCTATGTGGTCCTGAAGAAACTGACAATACCAGTTCTTCCTGCACTCCCTGCCAAAGGAGTGGGCACATGGCTAGTCTGGCTAATCAAGGTTCTCCGCAGCCCTGAATAAGGTCATCGGTTCAAAGGATGGGCATGTGGTCCAAATGAAGTCAATGAAAGAGTCTCCAAGGGACTGGGTCTGTGGATGCAGGGTGAGAGTACATCTCTGTTTCTATCTCTGGGCTCATGAGCTCAAACTCAAAGGTCCACATGAGCTTAGAGCATCTGGTGGCAATTCCTTGGCTGAGTGAAGAACAAAGCAAAAAGAGCTAAGCAGAAGGGAATGTGCTGAAAATGAGAAAGCATAGAAAGAGGGGAGAGAACAATAGAGTGAAGCCAGGAAAACTGTCTGAATACCTGAATTCAACTGTGTCACAGCTGGCACTAGCTCAGCTGGCTTCCTAGCTATATGAGTCAATAAATGCTCTTCTGTGCTTAAGCTGATTTGATGTACATTTCTGTCACTTGAAAAAACCTAGAAAGGCTTCTGACTGCCACTTTATAATCGTGGAGAAACTAAGTCCCAGAGAGGTGTGGCCAAGATTAGACCGTAAGGTGAGAGAAGGTCCTGGTTCTCCCAACAGTGTATGCCAATTAACCAACCAGCATACTGAAAATAACCACAGAATCACAAAACCAGAGTTTCCTTTTCCAAACCATAGACATGTGATCTGCCGGCCTCTGCAGGAGTATCACGAGCAGTATCAGCCTTCGTCATAGCACTATAATTCTGGACTCCAAAAGGACCATGGCCTCCCAAAATGAATTCCTTTTAAGTCTACCATGGTGTTTTAAAATTTCCCTCCAGTTTCTTTTTTCTCCTTAAGGGAAAAAAAAAATAGAATTTATTTTTGGTACTACCTCAGAGATCCTAAGGGCAGGAGGAATAATTGGGCCTCACAAATGCCCAGACAGTAGCTAGAAAATGAAGAATTTATGTTATTCCCTGTGTCTCTCAGGAGCCACGTGGCTTCTTAACTTTCACTTGATTGTTCTTCCTCCCTCTCCTATCTGCTTTTGGGTCTTCTCATCTTTGTACCCATGCCCTTCCCAACTTCTACATTCAAGCAACCCAGAGTGGAACTCCTGATAATTCATGTGGCATCAAAGAGTACTCAGAAGAGTAACCCCTTTAGTACATTTAGATCAACTGTTCTCAGACTTTTAGGTCTCAGAATTACTTTACACTCTTAAAAACTACTGAGGAATGACAAAACCTTTTGTTTACATAGGTTATATTTATCAATATTTACTATGTTCAAAATTAAAACAGAAAAAAATTAAGGGGAGTTCCCGTCGTGGTGCAGCAGTTAACAAATAAGACTAGGAACCATGAGGTTGCAGGTTCGATCCCTGGCCTTGCTCAGTGGGTTAAAGATCCAACGTTGCCGTGAGCTGTGGTGTAGGTTGCAGACACGGCTTGGATCCCGCATTGCTGTGGCTCTGGTGTAGGCCGGCAGCTACAGCTCCAGTTAGACCCCTAGCCTGGGAACCTCCACACACCACGAGTGCAGCCCTAGAAAAGGCAAAAAGACAAAAAAAAGAAAAAAATCAAGCAATTAAGGATAATAATAAATCAATTACATGTTAATCTAAATATTTTTCTAAAAACCATATATTCCCAAATGAAAACCTGCTTAAAGATGGGTACTGCTTTAAATCTTTGCAAATCTCTTTAATATCTAGCTTCTAGAAGATGGCTGGGATTTCTGTTTCCAAATAAGATGGGAATACCAGGAATCAGATTTACAATCCTGTTTGAAACATCTAAGAAACTGGACAAAATATATAAAACAATAATTCTTGAGATATTAGGAAACAAAGGACAGTGATCTCTGAGAGAGGAAAAACAAATGAGATGAACTCTACATTTGCCCTAGTTTACTGCCTGGAGGAATTTCCAGGCAGCAGTGCCAGGAGGGGAACTGGTGAAGTTCTGCGGTCTTTCTGAGTTGAGAAGATGGAGCTGAAGTGTGGATAAGTCAAATTGGATATTGCAGGCAGGGTAGACTAGAAAAGAGACAGCTACACATAGAGAAGTCCAGAGATCTCGGAGAGCCCTCCTCAAGTTTCAGGTAAAGACTGATCATGCGTGTAAAGAAATTACTCAAACAAAACAGTCACCTGAAAAGATCAGGAAATGCGCATAAGACTGAAAATAGTGTCTGTTCCGACCAACCAGAGTGGAACTCCTCATAATTCATGTGGCATCAAAGAGTACTCAGAAGAGTATGTCTCAGTTATGGGAAAAATTAACCTGGAACTAACTCTAAACAAGGTGCTGGCTCTGCTTTTAAAAGCTTAAAAAGCAAGACCAAGAAGAATCAAACTGTTCCCAAGTAACATAATCACTTCCCAGAACAAACTTTAAAAATCCTGTATGTGGAGTTCCCTTCGTGGCTCAGTGGTTAACGAATCCGACTAGGCACCATGAGGTTGCGGGTTCGATCCCTGGCCTTGCTCAGTGGGTTAAGGATCCGGCGTTGCCCTGAGCTGTGGTGAAGGTTGCAGATGCGGCTCGGATCCCGCGTTGCTGTGGCTGTGGCGAAGGCCGAAGGCTACAGCTCCTGTTAGATCCCTAGCCTGGGGACCTCCATATGCCGCGGGTGCGGCTCTACATAAAGGCAAAAAGACAAAAAAAAAAAAAAATCCTGTATGTAATAGGATTACAAAACTATTCAGCACTCAACAAGGTAAAATTCACAATGCCTGGCATTCAAGAGATAATTACCAGGCATACAAATAAGCAGGTAAATGTAACCTAAAATGAGGATAAAACGCAACCAATTAAAACTGAACAAGAAAATAAATTAAAAGTTATTATAACTGTATTTTGTATGTTCAAGGAACAAAGTAAAAGACTGAATAGGCTGAGTAGAGACATGGATTTCTATAATAAAGAAGACCCAAACTGAAATTCTAGAGAGGAAAATTGCAATGTCTCTAACATAAAATACACTTAGGATTAATGGCAGATTAGACAGGGAAGAAGAAAAGATTAGTAAACTTGAAGACATAATTGAAACCATACAAAATGATACACGGAGAGACAAAAAGGTTAAAAAAAAGGGGTTAACATCAGTGATGCATGGGAAAGCTCTGAGTAGCCTAATATACATGTATTTGGAGCCCTTAAAGCAGATGAAGACAGAAAAAAGTTTTAAGAAATAATGGTCAAGATTTTAATAAAACAAATTTGATGAAATCAATAAACCCATAGATCCAAGAATCTTAATGAATTCCAAGCAGAGGAAACATGAATAAAACCATATCAATTCACTTCGTAATAAAATTGTTTAAAACTAGCTGTAAAGAGAAAAACCTTGGGAGTTCCCATGTGGCTCAGCAGTTAACGAACCCAACTAGCATCCATGAGGACATGGGTTTGATCCCTGACCTTGCTCAGTGGTTTAAGGATCTGACGTTGCCATGAGCTATGGTGTAGGCTGCAGATGCAGCTTGGATCTGGCATTGCTGTGGCTGTGGCGTAGGCCGGTGGCTACAGCTCCAATTGTACCCCTAGCCTGGGAATCTCCACATGTTGCAGGTCTATAAAGACAAAAAAAAAAAAAAAAAAAAAAAAAAAAAAAAAAAAAAAAAAAAAAAAAAAAAAAAAAAAA
>PVHT020000173.1:1677326-1688472 GCA_004024745.2 Catagonus wagneri | reverse complement strand
TTAAGTCAACAAATGTAAAGATTTATTTTATTGTTTAAATACCTTTAAAAGACAACCAATTATTCAAAGTAATACAACACATTTTTCCTATAATACACTGTGTGATTTATAACATGTGGAGGCAAAGTGTATGACAACGACAACACAAATTCTCAGAGGGAAGAAATGGAAGTTATTACAGAGTTCTACTCTATGTGAAGTGATAGAACGTCAACTGAAAGTAGAATGTGGTAAGTTTAAGATGTACACTACAAGCCCTAAAGCAACCACTGAAACAAAACAAATAGCTATAAGCCAACAAAAATGATAAAAAAGATCATGAAAAATGCTCAATCCAAAAGCAGGCAGAAAAAAGATAAAAGGGAACAAAGAACTGATGGGACAGTGGAAAAAAAATGTCACATGGCAGACTTAAATACAGCCATATCAGTCATCATATTTTAGGTAAATGGTCTAAACATCCCAAATAAATGACAGAGATTAGGAGACGAGCTAACAAAGCAAGACGTAACTATATCCCAGCTATAAAAAACTCATTTTAAAAATGAAGACACAGACATCTGCAGCACAGCGGCCTCCGCAGGACCTGAGATTCCCACCCCGCCACCATGAAGTTTCTAGCCCTCACCAGCCCGCTCTGCATCTTGCTGCTCTGCTTTCCTTTCTCTGTGGAAGCGAGAAGGCAGCCCAGGCACCCTGACAAGCCCAGGAAAGGCAGGCCCTGCTGTCCCCGACTTCTTGGCCCAGAAAGGACACCATATGAGGATCTGCAGACCATCCAAGTTCAAGTGAAAGCCCCACTTTTGCGTAGTACCTGGGGCACTCCCACAGGTGTAGTGCTCCCCAAACCAGGCTCCACAGCTGAGACCCTCATACCCCATGCCTGAGGCACCCAGAAAACTCAGGTTCCCCCAGGATGCTCCTCTCAAAGTTGGGGCTGATGGCAATGATCTTTAGGGCTCTGGCCTGTGGAAGCCTCTGCCCATGAACCTGAGCCTCCCCTTTTATTTATTTATTTATGTATTTATTTATTTATTTATTTTTGTCTTTTTGCCTTTATGTAGAGCCACACCCGTGGCATATGGAGGTTCCCAGGCTAGGGGTCTAACAGGAGCTGTAGCCGCCGGCCTACGCCACAGCCACAGCAACGCGGGATCCGAGCCGCGTCTGCAACCTTCACCACAGCTCAGGGCAACGCCGGATCCTTAACCCACTGAGCAAGGCCAGGGATCGAACCTGCAACCTCATGGTTCTTGGTCGGATTTGTTAACCACTGAGCCACGAAGGGAACTCCCTGAGCTTCCCCTTTTAAAGACACAAAATTTCTTGCCTGTCACGTGGGATTGTGCTCATGCTGTCTTAGAAAAGCCTGAACTAGAGCCTTCTGAAAACTACAACATGGATTCAAAGGTTAAAGCTCTGGAATGCCTGTCTCGCTGCGTGGCTTTGAACAAGTAACTCAGGCCCTCAAGGTTCATGCTGGCTTCAGAGATATAAAATCTAATGAGAAAAAAAATCCAAGGAAGGCACCAACAGGCTTCACTCACCCCTTCCAACCTTCATGGCAGCAAGCTGGGATATTGGAGGGCCTCATCTTGGACGGCAAGATGAAATACAGTTTGGCAGTTTCTCAAAATGAAAAACATGGACTTCCACTACAACCCAGCCATTCTCCTCCTAGGTATATACCCAAGAGAGATGCAAACATATGCCCAAACAAAAGAATTAAAACATACATCCACAGAAAATAATAAACAAATATTCATAGCATTATTAATATTCAAAAAATGGCAACAACCTAAATATCAGTGGATGAATAGATAAGTAAAATGTGATGTATCTATACGTAGAATATTATGTGTCAATAAAACAGAATGAAGTACTGACATGTACTGCAACATGGATGAACTTTGGATCCATTATGCTATGTGAAAGAAGCCAGTCACACAAAAGATCACATATTGTATGATTTCATTTATGTGACATGCCCAGGATAAGAAAATTTATAGAGCAGAAAGTAGACTCAGAGTTGACTAAGCCTGAGGAGGGGTTTAAGGAAGTAGGAATGGGGAACAATTGCTAATGTACGTGAGGTTTCTTTTGGGGATGTTGAAAATGTTCTAAAATTAGATGGTAGCAATGGCTGCACAATTCTGTGAATATACTAAAACTCACTAAACTGTATCCTTTAAATGGAAATTTTATGATATGAAATATATTTCAATAAAACTATAAAAATATGAAAGAAAAGATGCTCTATATCATTAGCCATGAAGGGAATGAAAATCAAAACCACAATAAAGGAGTTCCCATCATGGCTCAGTGGAAACAAATCCGACTGGGAACCATGAGGTTGAGGGTTCGATCCCTGGCCTTGCTCAGTGGGTTAAGGATCCAGGATTGCCGTGAGCTATGGTGTAGGTCGCAGAGGCGGCTCGGATCTGGCGTTGCCGTGGCCATTGCGTAGGCCGGCAGATACAGCTCCGATTAGACCCCTAGCCTGGGAACCTCCACATGCCACACCCACGTCCCCTGGAAAAGACAAAAACACAAAAAACAAAAAACAAACAAAAAAACCACAGTAAGATACACTATACACCTATTAGAATGTCTAAAATTAAAGAGAAAGTGTTGGTGAGCATGCAGAGCAACTGGAATTCTCACACATGCTGGTACCATTTTGGAAAAGTTTGACAGTTCCTTAAAGAATTAAACATATGTCTACTGTACAATCCAGTCATTTCACTCCTAAATAGTTACCAGGAGAATAAAAGCTTATATCTGAGCAAAGAATTATATATGAATATTCATAGCAGCTTTATTTGTAATAACCAGAAATAGAAACAACCCAAACGTTCAAAAGGTGAACGGATAAACAAATCATGGTATATCAATACAATGAAATACTGTTTTCCAAAAAAGTGAGGTTAAAGAGTTTGACAAAAAGTGAATACAATTTCATTTATATAAAATTCTAAGAAGGATACACTACTTCATAATGACAGAAAGCAGATCAATGTCTGTCCAGGGATGGGGCAGGGAAGTGGTGCTGAAAAGTTCAAGAACACACGAACACAAAAAAACATGAAGAAACTGAGCCAAAAAATAGATCTGTGATTTAACTGATTATGCTGAGGTTTTGTGGTATACATATAAGCCAAAACTTAGCAAACTGTATGTAGACTTCACGCATGTGCAGTTTATTGAATGTTAATTATTCTTCAAAAAAGATGTTAGAAAACAAAAAAGACAGCTATATTCTCATATATGCTTTTTATCTTGCTTTGATATGCTGTTTTGGTTATGCATATTAAAAAAAAGCTTCACACAGATATGTTGTTGGAAAAGAGATACATTTTACTAGCACTTTCTGATAATCAATGAATATTCTTTTTTAATACTACACCAAAATTTGGCATGTGGATTCTTAAAGGGAACATCACTGGGTAGAATCTGAAATCATACCTTATATATTTTATACTATAACATCAAAATACACTGGTCTATATTATACTCTGACAAATCTTTCATCAATACATGATTTTCACCTTGCAGCCCCTGAAAAAATCTTGGGAATCCTCAGAATACCCTGAACCACACACGAACAATTGCTGATTTAAATTGTTCAGTTTTGTAAAAGAGTTAAATTATCGACTGAGATGTGGGCAACTCTTGTGGCACAGCTGACCATAAAGAATCTGTGACAAAGTGAGGAAGGCAATCTGGCATTGCTATGGCTGTGGTGTAGGCTGGCAGCTGCAGCACTGATTTGACCCCTAGCCTGGGAACTTCCATATGCCATAGGTGCAGCCCTAAAAAGCAAAATAATAATAAATAATTAAAAAAATAAATATCCTCTTGAATCAAAGTACCTAAAGACTTGCTGTACCTGTGCACCATAGATGGGTACTCAGGGAAGCAGACAGGGGCTAAATGTCACTGACACCACTCAGCTGACATATTCTGTCTGAACATATCATTAATCTAAGTCCCTAAGGCAGGAAGAGTATTACGTACTCGTGCTGCTAGAATCTAACAGGGATCAACAGGATCGTGGGGTGAAAAGTGACAAAAAACTAATAATAAAGACAGAAAAAGTGGTACATTATTTAAGGTACAAAATGTTAAGTTGTCAACATAGGAGACAAATTTGTTACAGCCTCTGCAATCATGTATCCAGTGACAATGTCTTTCATGACTGCCTAAATGTTTTTGATAATGTAGACCAGTGTTTTAATGACAACAATTCTGACTCCCCAAGAGTAACTAGTGTGGGGGGGGATTGTTTTAAAAAAAAAAATCCTCTTCTCAGACTCTCTAGGGGTGGGACAAAAATGTCAAGTTTTTCTTTCAAGTGTCCAGGTCACCGTAACATGCAGTTAGGGTTGAGCTCGTCGTGAAGATATCACACACTTGTAGTAAACTTTCTGGTCTCTCTCTGCTGCTCACTCTTTATCTTCCCTTCAGTGAGTACCTACGTTCAAAGACCTACATTACCTGCTTTGGAACCTATAAAAATGGTTAAGACAGACTTTGTTTTGAAGAGCAACTTACAACCTAGCTACATAGATGTTATGTTCCATTATGGAGGCAGGTTTAAGCTGACTTACATTATGTACCTATCCAACCTTCTAATACGATGCTTAAAGAGGATAGTAGAAGTGAGCTGTAAACACACTGTAAACACAGTAAAAATGCACAAAGAGCCAAGTGCTGAGGTTTTCTTGCTCTCTGGCAAGACGGCATTCAGGGGCCAGTGTCTCACAGGGACTAGAGCATGGAAATCAGTCAAGACCCCATCTCTCAATCCTGAGATTCACCAATTTAGAATGAGGCAATCCCACAGAAAATAAGAAAGGAATTGCCATCCTGAACTGTATTTTAGGTATGGACAGAAGATCAAAGGAAAAAGAAACTTATGTCCCTAGAGTTTTAAAAAAAGGGCCTACTATTGAGATATATTGAGATACAATCTGATTAACTCCACGGGCAGATAGTAAAATGGCTGAATCAAGACAGAATGATTTCAAAAATTAGTAAAACCTGGAGTTCTCTTTGTGGCACAGTGGAAACGAATCTGACTGCAAACCATGAGGTTGCAGGTTCGAACCCTGGCCTTGCTCAGTGGGTTAATGATCTGGTGTTGCTGTGAGCTGTGGTGTAGGTCACAGACGCAGCTTGGATCCCACATTGCTGTGGCTCTGAAGTAGGTCAGCGGCTACAGCTCCGATTGGACCCCTAGCCTGGGAACCTCCATATGCTGCCGGTGCAGCCCCAAAAAGACAAACAAACAAACCAAAAATTTTAAAACCTGAAGAGTGTCTTGTCTTAACACCAAGGTTTTGTTTAAAAGTATGACAGCTTTAATCCCACCAACTCCAAACAAATGAAAGCTCACTTGGGAGAAGTGAGAAAGCCTAATTTGCTAAAGAAATGGGCCACAGTAACAAACCAAAGTGTTCTAAATTATCAGTCCCATGAAAAATAGGTTCCCTTAAATCAGAATTGTTTGAAAGAGACTTCTACTAGAATAGCAAAGCACCTAAATTTCTCCCTAAGAAAATCTTTCTAAATTTCCCTTTAGAAATGGTAACGTTCAATGGGAACAGACCAGATTATTCTAATTTTGTCCCATCTTTATTCAGATAGAGAATAAATGGTTACTACAGATCACCTGGGAAATCAGCCTAAAAGCAAAGATACGAACCTAGGTTCCTGATACTCAGAGCAGGACATTCCTTCATGCCTAATCTCCTGAATATTCAACTGAGATGAAAATGCTCCATGGCAGGTGAGAAAATATGATTTTCTCGGTCAGCCACGAAGTGACAATGTAGTCTGCACAGTATCATTCTACACTGATGGGTAGAATCATCTTAATGTTGAGGACCCAATGTATCAACTAAGCCAGTCCTTGTTTCCAAGCAGGTGGCCCCCACGACTGTATGAAGCATCTCTAGAGTTGGGGCATTGACAGCCTCTACTAACATTCTGGGTTGAGTAAATACTTGATGCTTTTTATTTCATACCTTTTGTGTGTATGACTAGCCAAAACTCACAATACAAGTTACTATCTGTTGCTTTAAATTCTAGGTTTGATGAAGAACAGCTGATTAGGGCCTGCACCATAAGCTGTCACATGCTCAAAGACAAATGTGAGCCTTCAATTTTTTCATTTTAGTAACTTTGTTATCTTGAGTTATTTTTGTTAATTTGAGTGCTTTCTCTCAAAGCCTGATTTTTCATCCCTTTAACAATTTAGATTTCTTTCTTTAGACGGCTTCAGTTTCTCTTGTTATTTTCCAGTTGGATAATTTAATTTACTGAGATTACTCTGAATCTTTGCTTATTATCCAAAAGGAATGCTAATAAAAATAATAATGCCAATAGTTACCAGTTATTGTGTTATGACTATATGACAGGCGCCAATCTAAGCTCTCTTCCTAAGTAGCATGATTATTCGGGATATTTGCTGTTGGAAGAGATTCAAAAGGAGTGATTTTTCCTCCCCACTACTCCAAGAAGATAGTCACACAATCCTATTCTGAGCTTGAGTCTCTCCCCTCCATGGATATCATTGCCTTTGGAATTTCTGGGCTGAAAAAAGAAGTTGTCAAGGCCCACAAGACAACTCCTCAGTCAGGCTTTGGTTTGGAAATCTGATGGATTGAGAGTATCAACTGGAAAATGAAGAGGTGGGGGTTGTTGGGAGAGGGGCTCATCCCCCAGACAGACTACAGATGTGCAATGGAGCAGAGCGGTGGGGGCATGTGTGGAAGCAGATGGGCACTGATACCTGAGACCCTGAAGCAGAGGTGAGGGTCTTGAGCTTTAACCTGGGATCAGCTTTGGGGTGGGGGGAGGGGTTGGGCGGGGAACCTCTGTGTGAAGCATCTCTGAGCTGGCTGGAGCATCTGTGCCCGAAAGACACAGGAGGCACTAGCCAGGCAGAAGTACCAGAATGGAGGAATTGCTTCCAAGAGAGAATAAGGTCCAGGCTACTTCCATATTTTCCTGGTACTAGCTGAATCCCATGGGATTTTGTGTCCATCTAGGGAAGAGGGGATCCTCCAAACAAAACATATTGAATTCTTGATAGTCTTTTGAGTAGGTGCCTAATGCCTACTCTAATTTACAAGGATCTTCTAATTTTATACTCACAAGAACCACTTCAGGTTCTGGTGGCAGCAGCTACCCACCTCATTTTACAGATGAGGTTTAGGGAAGTTAAATAACTTGCCCACGGTCATGATATGCTGCAAAAAATCCCAACTCTGCCTGATGACAGTATCTGTGATCTTTATCACAGTGCGAATGAGTTGGGCTACTCTGTAGTTATAAAAAAAAAAAATTCACTTTGCAAATAATTATAAAAAATAACTCTATCATCCAAACACGGAGAAAGAAAGTGAACTCAATTCAATTTTATATATTCTTGGATACAAATTTGTGTCATGTCAGTTTTTTTTTAATTATATACAACTCTAACATAGATTTGACATGGACTAAAATTTTAAGTTAAAAAAATTACTTCTAAGTCTGGAGTTGTTCACTAAGAGTCCAAGTGAAGAATGTGGTACTTCAGTTTAATATTTACCAAGCAACTACAACATGCCAGAATTATACTAGGCATTCCTAATCTTTGAGAATGAAATTCAAATATCTTGGCTTCACAAAGTCATCTGCTGGCATTATCTTCCATCCCTTGCCTATAAACATCATCTTCTCCAGCCATACTAAAACACTTAAGCTGGCAACTCCATTACAGCATGAACCCTCCACAAGCTAAAATTTGTTTGCAGGAATATACTGCCTCCTAGCCTCAAAGTTAAATGAAAGGAGGGACTACATTTTAATTTCTATATCCCTCGTACCTAGCTCAGTGCCTAAAACGTAATGTTCAAATACTATTCAGGAATGGATGAAAGAAAAACTGAACAAAATTGCAACTTTAAAAGTACTTGCTCTGTTTCTCATATTTGCTAGACTAACCTCTTACCCTAAGATCTTTCCCCAAACAGCAGAATTCACATTATGAGAATCTTTCAGCACCACTCAACTGACCCAGTAAATTCTGGCTGAGAGCAAGAGGAAGGGTATAAATAGAAGGCAGGAAAGCTGCCAGCTTGAACTCTGCATTTCCAGGCAAAAACAAGTAAATGCATTTGCAAATACTGGATATACATCCCAAGGGGTGCAATTGGTCATAGCCTTTGACAACAAGTCTATTTTGCTTTAAAGCACACCTCTTAGTACCAAGGTTAGGAAAACAAGAAATTCTCACATATAAATAATTGATCAAAACTTTTTAAGAGAATTTGACAAAGACAGTCCCAAACTCCTAAAAATCTGTCCAGGAGATTACTAAATAGCTACAGAAAGTCAATGATTAAATTTAGCACAAAGAGTTAGATTTAGCTCTAAAAAACAAAAAAAGCAAGCCACTCAAATTTCAGGTCATTGTTGAATACACAGAATTGAATACTATAAAAAGGAACAGCAGTTCCCGTCGTGGCTCAGTGGTTAATGAATCTGACTAGGAACCATGAGGTTGCGGGTTTGATCCCTGGCCTTGCTCAGTGGGTTAAGGATCCGGTGTTGCCGTGAACTGTGGCGTAGGTTGCAGACGTTGCTCGGATCCCGCGTTGCTTTGGCTGTGGCGAAGGCCGGCAGCTACAGCTCCTGTTAGACCCCTAGCCTGGGAACCTCCATATGCCGTGGGTGTGGCCCGAAATAAGGCAAAAAGACAAACAAAATAAATAAATAAATAAATAAATAAGAACAATAAAAAGGAACAATCAAAACTCTTAGTCCTGAGATTAACTCTTTTGTAAACAACGGAGACCTAAATATGTTGAAAGGGTAGACAGCAGAGACAGATAAGTACTACACCTAAATAGATAGGAGTAGAAAGATACAGACGGAGAAGCAATTAGGGAAGAAAAATGGCTTAAGATTAAACAGTGTCACCACGCTGTACAGCTGGGTATAATGTAAAGAAATACAAAAAAAAAAAAAAAGAAAGAAAGAAAATTAAAAAAAAAAAAAAAGATTAAACAGCCAGCCAAAGGTATGAAGCTTGTCCACGTAGAGTCACCCTTTGGTTACTTCGGGTGATGAATTTATCATAGGAATAAATGGGGACAACTGACCTCATGATTCAGAACACCAGATGAAGCTACAACAGTCTGACAGCAGCTTTAATCATCTAACAGCACAGCTGCTTCTGACAGTTTTGGGCAATTTCTGCTGGTTTCTTCTCCCTTCTCTACTATTACTACTTTCTCTCTACTTTAGGGCTTTGTTTAACTCATGGCTTCTTTAAGGCCTCTGCTTTTCTAGCAACTCTTTCTGCTTACACTGTGTCCTGACTCAAACTTGCAGTAACAGACATTATGGGGTCAGCAAGACACCGTCAAGGATGGGAAGCCATTACCAGGCAAAGCTCTCCTGTCAACTGGTTTCAGGGGTTCCTTGGGGTCCATAAAATGGCTGGCTGCTATAGGGCCAGCCACCAATCACTAAGTCATTCAGCTGCAGCCAAGAGAGAGAAAAGTAATATAGCCTAACGAAGCTTGTCAAATATCAAGAAGCAACTTTCAGAGTTCCCATTGGGGCTCAGAGGGAACAAACCCAACTAGTGTCCATGAGTATGTAAGGTTCGATCCCAAGCCCCATTCAGTGGGTTAAGGATCCGGTGTTGCCACAAACTGAGGTGCAGGTTGCAGATGCAGCGTGGATCTGGCACTGCAACTTCCACAGGTGCGGCCCTAAGGGGAAAAAAAAGCAACTTCCTGCTTTGTTCAGATGTCAGATGAGGGCCTGGAGTATAGCAAGCCCCCACAGTGCCATTCAGCGGTTGCATCTAATTCATGATTATTAAATAAGTGCCCTCATACTTTAAATTCAAGCACCTCTCACTGACATCTAAATGGTTTATAACAAAATCAGAAAAGACTGAAGATGATGGCAGGGGGAAAGTGAGGAGGTGTCCCACAGGAGGGCAGGGACAGAATGCTTAACACTGATGGAGAGCTGGCCTCAGACATCAACATCCCTTCACAGAAATGAAAAGAGAGGAGTTCCCTTCATGGCTCAGTGGTTAACGAATCCGACTAGGAACCATGAGGTTGCAGGTTCGATCCCTGGCCTTGCTCAGTGGGTTAAGGATCCGGTGTTGCCGTGAGCTGTGGTGTAGGTTGCAGACGCAGCTCGGATCCCGCGTTGCTGTGGCTGTGGCGTAGGCCGGCGGCTACAGCTCCTGTTAGATCCCTAGCTTGGGAACCTCCATATGCCACGGGTGCAGCTCTATATAAAGGCAAAAAAAGACAAAAAAAAAAAGAAATGAAAAGAGAGAAGAAAACACAATTCATCCGTGATGATTATCTGTTTGGTATAGTTAGAGGAAAAAAAGTGCTGAGAGTTACAGGATGAGAGGGATTAGGAGCTTGAGGATGACAAAGGAGGTTTGGAAGTGCCATTGCAGGGAACATGTAAGTGAACCAAAGACTGACTAAAAAAAAAAAACGCTGCCAAATATGGGACTCAGAGATTCCAGTAATATCTGATAAGCACCACTTGTAGAAAATCAAGTCAGATATTCTCCAGCAACCCAAAGCATGAACAGTGAGCAGACAACTTAAGGTTGAAGACTGAGACCACACAGAAAATACAAAGAATCTATGGTGTTACTAGCGAGGGAATCTACATATAAGTGAGAAAGAGATCTAAAAATGAAAAGATATGAATGGAATATGCACCTGAGAATTTAGCAAAGTTGTTCATAATTGGATATAAAATGTAGGCAAATAAAATGAGAACACTTCCCTTCCACATTTTAGCATGCCTGCTTACAAAAAAAAGGAATTAAATGTCAACTCCTTGTAAAAGAATTCTTCACATAGGACAGTTTATATGAAGTATGATTCTTAGTCATGTCTCATACTGGGCAGGGATGCATAAGATATCTTAGGTAGGGGTCGGCGGCAAGATGGCGGAGGAGTAAGAGGTCGCGCTCACCCTCTCCCACAAATACATCAAAAAACGCATCTAAATATAAAACAAGTTGGACAAATCATCATCTGAATGCTGATCAATTTAAACCTCCAAAAACTGCAAGAAACCCTTGAAATAACTGGGTAGAACA